>OZ026615.1:78115208-78297708 GCA_964020975.1 Hermodice carunculata | reverse complement strand
TATCTGATCAGTCAACAAAGTTCAAACTTTTTTAATTTAAAAAAAAAGTTTTACTTTATTTATTTATTTATTCATTTATTTACTTACTTACTTATTTATTATTTTATCTATTCAATTTGTAAGCTGGCTTACAGTACACATGCATCTGCTGACATCCTTTGTCTTCTGCTGGTCAATAGTTCTTGTCACGTCAGAGGCAAAAGAACAGATAATACGACCTCAGCGTCGTGTGTTCTTGTACCGGTATTGACATACTGTGTTGACACAGGAATATGGAATGCCATATCTGTGGTTAACACATTGGAGTCTTTCTATTGTGGTCCACCAAACTTTGCAAAACAACAAAAATGCAATATCTATAGTTGGGATATTTGTCTCTATTGCGAGGTTTTTTGTTTCGACCTCTATTATAATAGAAGGGCCAGAACTCTACGAAAGAATAATCAAGTGTCATTGTATCTTATGACCATCCACTCCCCTCCCACCACCCCCGCCAAAAATGTGAAAAGTATAAGGAGTGTACTTAGTTTACTCACAAGATATACCCTGTGTATTTTAAGATCGCTCTTATGAAACACAAATAATTGCCAATATAATAATCGTAAGCGATCTTAGGTTTATATGTACGGGTGCTCAAGCTATCGAGACAAACTACTTTTATGCATGATTGTATGCGCTGTGAGGCGTAGATCTCCAGCTGTTTCCTGAAAAAGACATACGGCACAAAGATTTACTCCCCTGAGGTGAGGTCAAAACGCTTTGATTTAAACATACCTTAGAGTTCTGTGTATAATGACAGCAGTAATGACATGTCAATTGGCAAAATAAGTAACATCAAGAGGCGGATTGCAAAGAGATAAAAGGCTCTTTAATATTGTTCCGGATCTGAAAAAGTAATACCAATAGGCGTTCAAACCAGGACTTGTAAAATTATCCTGTGGATTAAACTAGAATATCGTGCAGGTGGAAAGACGAATTTGTGTCATTTTAGCTAAGAATGATCATTGTATATAGGCACTATCCCCCTTCATTTTGTTATTGATGTTTCAAAAAGAAAGTCTGAATTCTTCTAACTTCTTACCTAGGTTTTAAAAATGTATGTATGATAGACTTTAGCTTTTTAGTTGTGTCACTAATATAGATAACTTTCAAAATTTCCCAAAATGTCCCCGGATATGTGTGGAAAACATCGTTTACTCTCTAATATAACGTGATAACGCGTGTGGAGACCAAGTGACCAAATGGCTGGCATTGATTATTTCCTTTGCCTCTGTGGACTTGCGTGCGGGCCCACATGCCCATTGGTGCATTAAATCATATCTGACTTTGGCCGTGCTTCCGCGAAAAGAAAGACCCAACCTTTATTGGCACCCAGGGTACAATACCTGGATGGCCAACGCTTGTCGCCTGTCCGCTGCTGTTTTCATTATCAATGTTCTTCTTTCAATATAGTTGTGGTCTTGATATGGTTCTAACTAGTATTAATACAAAGTCAACAGGTGAACACGCAGGAGAAAACACCCCTAACTGACTGAGGACATTATGTGGTTCAGCTATCCACAGTATAATAAATTTAAATATGTGAGCTGTGCACGGGCAAATTCTGTTACTAAAGATAAAACGTATGTATAAAACACAAGCTTGCTCCACAAAAATGTAAGGCATAACATAACGTGCGCGGGCGGCTAGAAGGGATTAAAAGGTACTAATTCAAGTAATGCATGTTAATAGAACCTTTTCTGGTTGGATGAAATAACAGCATCAATAAATAATCGTATTCATGATTCATCACTATAAACAAGACGCGAAACTCGGGAGATGCTTCAAAATAGATGCATATCAGTAGTTATGGTATTCATAGGTGTTTGGTTCATTCTTCAGCTTTTATATCATGCTTACGGGGAAAACGTCCATTTACATTGACACGACAAAATCAGACGATGATCCCCCGAAATTGGACTCAGGAGAGGACACCAACAAAACGATTCTGGACGAACTGGAAGAAGAGAAGAAACAGCAAAAGAAAAAGAACAAGCTGCCTCTTGACCGCTCAGAGTTTGGCAAGTTCATCATCAATTTTGGTAAGCCGGACGGCTGCGTTCAACTTTGCCCTCACTTTCTGACTGAGAAAAAAATAGATCATATTATGTATCAATTTTACCACAATTTCAATGTTTTTATCAACAGCGTCAAGAATATAAATCTACAATTTCTGATGTTCTCACTGTAATTTGGTAAGCAATCAGGGCATTGATTTATATTTATGCATGCTTTGTATGTTTATTTGTTTTTTACCCAAGATGACCTGTTCAGTCTGGACAGTTCTTTCACTGGGCTCTGCATGCAGCAAACTGAAAACTGTGGAATTCAATATATTTGTACAGCCGTGTACAGCGGTACCCATTATTGAAACCATGTTACAAAGGATTCAACACATTTGGTAGCCCCGCATTTTTGAATGTAAAAACAGTTTCAGAATTAAATGAAGACCACCTTGTAATAATGACTAATTTAAAGGTGCAACTGTGATCCCGGGATTTCACTGCATACATGTGACAGAATACAATAGACAAAATAGTAGGTGATTCAAACGAGCTATAACCCCCACCAGGCCATATTTTGTAAAGACTGCAACACTGCATCTATGGGTTCAAAGGTCAGTGGAAAGTAGCTGCACATACATGTAAAAGGTCTGCTCAATGCATGAGCGATTATGCGTATGCCGCTAATACATGCATATATGATGCGGTACAGATTGCATATGCTTCAAAATCATATTTAGCAGCTGTGTGACCTTCTGGTACCGGTCACCTTGGAAATAGGTCAAGGTCAATGAACAAGTCACGCTGCACCAAAAAAGTTCAGGTCAATGCACGAATGATGCTGCACATGCCTTTAATACAATGCCTGTATGATTTAGGTACAGGTTGTATTTGCTTCAAAATCAGGTTTAGGGGTTCTGTGCCCTTGCAAAGAGATCAATATCAGATAAAATAGAACTTTCCATGCCCGTCATAGAATACACTATAGCATAAATTGTATAATTTTATCTTACGTGGTTCATTAGATATCGGGCCGTATGGACAAGTCACATTTAGGGGCCATGGGACCTTGAAAAGAGGTCAAGGCCATGCAGCTACACTGCACATGCCCTATATATTGGAAAAATTTATGGTAAAAATTTCTTCATAACATCTGAAACAGTTCATTGCGTATCAGGCCAAATGTATATAACGGACGAACGAACGGACCAACTGTCTTTATTCCTACTGTTATTATGTCCCCCTATACCACCTTTGGTGGCAGGGGACAAAAATCATCAGTAACCGCATGACTATCAGATTAAACATTAAGACTTAGCCGACTTTGAATTGACCCACATACTCAGCTTTAAAAATTTGGAATTCCATATGATGTTGCCATGATACATGGACAGTCTCTTCAAAATATCCCTCCATGGGAATTTCGTGTAAGCAGAAGTGTATCGTGTTTTGTATGTATTAACATTTTAGACTGAGTCAGCAGCTTTCATTGGCGGGCTTTGGGCTCATCGTATTGAAAGACATGCACTATTATATTCTATGTAACTAAAGGCATGCTGCTACTTAAATGAACGTTCTTCTTTACCAGGAGCATGAATCTATAATTTTTATCATAATTCAGACAGTTCGTTTGAAGTAGCTGGACTTAAGTTGCAGTTGGCCCTGAAAAACTGAATGTATCTCGTAAAATCAGTTTGGTTACAAAACTTGTTTAAGACTCTTTGTCAACAGTAGTCCCTGTCTTGTAATAACGGACCTTAGGACCATCATATTCTGCATTTTCCAAACAGGTTGTATAATTATGAAGTATTTGCATTTTTAAAAGTACTAATTAAAGTATCATGTAAAGATGGCCTTTCAAGCCTGACGGGTTTTTAGAGTAGTTGTCTTACATAACATGTACCAATGCACTTAAACATCAGAGTGTTTCTTCTTCCACTTCAGTTGTTTGACCAACTCTTTGCCTCCAGAATTAACAAGTATATATTTTGAGATAATTCTAACTGCAGCAATTTGCAATCGTATTGCCATTTTACAATTGGATCCCTTGCAACAGGGGTAAACATAAGCTGCCTCATTCTATGCTTACATGCCCGGTTTTAAGGTAGTTGTAACGTAGAAAATTGGCCACAATTCAAAGCTAAACATCTTTGCAACACCCTTTATAAATACTCTAAACGGATAATTGTATGCAGCCGCAAGACTTTGGAGAATGCACGGATACCAACAGATACTGACTGCCTGTGACAACCGCACTGTAAAGAAAGAGATAGAAGAGATATGGATATGTTTTATGATTTTGCAATATGGAACACTGTATAACAAAAACATACATTCTTGTAAAAACATTAATCACTGTACATTATACTTGAAATGCTAATTCAGCGATTTTTAATTAATGGCTCCGTTCTTCCATGAATAGAAAGCCAAGTTGTAGATTGGCCCATGTTTTAATGATGTCGTCAGGAAGTGACTACTTTATATTTGTATGCTGATATCTTCCACAAAAAACGGATTTAAAAAAGAACTTCTGAGACGGTTTAGTTTTCAAGTTTTCAATGTTTATGTGAGTCTTTGAAGAAAATCCGAGAAGTAGAACTCGAGGAATAAACCGGGCAATATGAGTTCTGCTCTCAGTGGCGGTTCCAAATTTTAGTTACGGATAGATATGTCAAGTTAACAATGCTACAGAAATCCGAAATGAGCCCAAAACACCAATTTGGGTTTCCCGCGATATGGTTGATGCATGCAGCCAATGTGGGGGGGGGGGGGGGCCGTTGGACTACTCTTGTTTATTCTTCTGCTTTAAGTAGTTGTTATAATTTGAGAGATAAAGTTTTTATCGAAAAATATTAGGACGTTTTGGAACCAAATTTTCTTATAAAAGAATGAATGAATGTAAGAACGAGCAAACAACAAACAAATTATTTAATCAATCAGTCAGGGGCTTGGTGTGAAAATGTAGCATGCTAAGTGATGCTAACTTAATTCGTTTTAAAAATACCTTTTGCTGTATATTATTTTCATATACATATCTTTGTACCTCGTCTAATGAGGACGCTCCCACAAGTACCATCAAAACTCGTTTCAAAATATGTGTCTGCAAAAGAAACTTTCTTAATCACCTTGTCACTTGAAAAATTTTAAATGCGTCAATTATTAAAGAATAACTTTTTTAAAATAAATTTGCCAAGCTGCAAATTTGATTTTTTATAATACTCTGTCGATTGCAGATGCTGGTAAAAGTTTTGGAGAAATCGCCTTAATGGCGGACGACTCCGTGCGCAATGCTAGCATCATTGCTGACGAAGAAACGGATCTTCTTGTCATTCATCGGGATCTGTTCAACAGGTCTTTAAAGGTAGGTGTTTTTTTAACTATTTGTTCTCCATGAAACAAGTGAACTGCTAGCAACAGAAAATGAGACTGCGCCATTAATGGCTTTCGTTAGCGCGGTTAGAAGTTTGGTTTAAAATTATTTGATTTCTTGAAAGAAAAAAAATTGGAGAGCAGGCAACGCCTATATGAACCCCTCTCGTGAAAAAAAATAAAATAAAAAAAAATTTAAAATACGGGACGTGTCACAGGACAATACATGAACAAAAAACAGACATAGAAGATTCACATCACATTTTACAACACCGATACCAGTTTGTTAACGCACCCCATCTCCGGCCATTCCTGCTACTATGCACAGACTTCTTTATATCTCTGTTCACTATTTAAACCAAACTGCGATAGAAGAATATTTGGCTTCAAACATCAGTAGTCATGCAGGAATGTGAATATATCTGTTGAAACAAAAGAAATGTTGGCTGCAATGGTATTGCTAGTTAGTCTTATAAATGTAGTGTGAAGACTCATTCATATATAAAACACCGTTTGGCTGCATGACAACTGTGACGACCTTTTGATATGACACCATGAAGCTGGAACAAAACTTCAACAAACTCGAAATAGCCAAACATCACTGCATTCTCTTGGTTAATGTGTAACACACATTACAGTGTGTGAAATATTCATAAAATGTGCATACTAATATAACAACCCTGTTACATCATGCGGTAAGGCGAAACAAGAGCAGGAGTACCAAGAGAGGAAGGACTTCATTGACGACTCGCCTCTGTTCAGGAAGTGGAATCCAAAGTTCAAAAGACTTTTGGAGATGAGTTTACGCAAGGAGGTTCTTCCATACGAAGGCGTTCTGGTAAAACAAGGACAACCAGTCATAGGTCTGCACTTCATCATCAAGTAAGGGACGCAATCCTTTTGCCATACCACTTTAACCAGTTAGTCCTTTCAATATGTATGTATGCACAAAATGAACTCTCTACTTAAAATATCCTGTACAGTATGTCAGCTGTTACATTTTTATGAATGGTATGTAAAATCCATAAAATTCACCTAACATTGAAGAATATTTTTTCATTATTAGAGAGAAAGGGTTTTCATTATTATGCACATTAAAGTCCAGGTGACAAAATTCAATGGGAGAAGGACAAGCTGACCAGGGTAGCTTCTACATTCATATGATGTAATTGTGAATATAATGAGAATACCAGCAAACAACTTCATAAACTAGCCATATTTACCGGCGCATTGTGAGCTTCTTATAGGTATCAAATCTGTCAATTTGTAACTGTATCGTCGTCCTGATTAACGTATTAACCTAGATGTTTTCCTTCCTGTTTTTTGCTTGTTTACACAGAGGACAGGCGAAAATTGTCATTGAACCTACCGCGCATGCGCAGCAATATCCAAGACTATATGATTACAAAAGCGCCCGGTCATCCAAACCATCGACAGAGTAAGTTTTTCCTCACACTTAGTACATAAAAAGTAAATTGATAGATTGTAGCTTACACTCACCTTATCTGTTGTCCAAATGTTAGATTATATCTTACACTCACTTTCTCTGTTGCTTAAACATGTCTAATAAGATGAAAGTTATATTGTTGAGGTTAAAATAGGGGATTCAGACTTCGTTGAGAAATTTCAAAACTGAATATGTGGTATTTACAAAAATACTAGTGATACACATGGATTTTGAGTAATAATAGTGCATTTGTATTTTTACAGAGTGCTTTTTTTCTTTCAAATTTAATGTTCAGGCCAATAGAGGGCAAGGAATGGTAACCCAAGTAAGATTCAAATGCAACTTACCTAGTCTTATAATTTTGTTCATATCGTATTTTTGTGACTTGAAGGGAGCAACATATTCTTTTATGTATGCCCTCATGAGGTTCCTTTCAGGATACAATCAAGAGAGCCACAAATATCGTGTATCATAGCACTGCTTCTTTTGATAGGGCTGACGGGACGCCGGATGAAAAACTAAAGGATTCAACTCTACGTGAACATATACGTGTCCGACGGAAGGAGGGTTACGCTGCAGCCGAAAGGAGACTGGCTCAGAAATCAATACATCTATGTTTCGTGGACGAAAGTGAAGTTATTGGTAAGAAAAATAGAATGTATGTTGAAGGTGCACAAATAAGATACCTAAATCAACAATAATACTTTCATCTCACAGTCCTAGCAATTTTTCATACACTATTGTATTTGTGTCTTTTCGTCCAGGGCCACTTTCCTGGTAGTCATGTCTCTCTGAGTAGCGGCTACTTGTCTAAGCTAAATATTCAACAAAGACAACCCACATAATAATGAAATAATATATGAACGTGTCAACGCATTAGCTAAATAACAGAAGCTTTGCTTATAAATGCAGAGCTTCAATATGAATAAAGAATACCTGTCAAACCAAACATAATTACTTAATTTGTATAATACAAGTTCAGATAAGAATAACTTGACGTAAGAATAACTTAACATAAGGCACAAAAGAATTGACGCCTCATATATCACGGTATTTTGCCTCATAAAACGAACAAGACAGCAGTGTACAAGTCAGCGTGGTTGGCCAATGAATTCTGGCTAGTGTCTCTTACACGATCGATTTATTTGGCTATCTACTTCCACTGTATGATGTTTCTGCACTTTCCGTTTAATTCCGGAGGGATTTCTGACATACTTTCTCTTTCAAGTCATGTGCCACGCTGCACATTCCTGTATCACTTTCAACCGGAAGTCAGTGCTGCTATCCCCGGCCTGAATTAACATAGCGCGAAGAAAGAATTGGCACCTCATTTATGACGCTATTTTGCCTCGTAACAAGACGGCAGTCTACAATTTATTTACAGGCAGGGACAACATTTTATTTTACAGTCTTCTTTCTACGAACGGGCAGTGACCATATTTAGTTTACAGCATGTAATTCCTTTGGGCAGAGACAATATTTAGTTTACAGTATACAATTCACTTACAGACAGGGACAATATTTAGTTTACAGTATATAATTTACTTACGGCCAGTAACAGCATTAAGTTTCAAAACGAGGTAAAGTAGACTGAGCACCTGACAACAAATTACACATTTTCACAGCAAAAAGTATAAAAATTCGAATCAGTTGTGATGAGTCGCATGAAAGGTGTCCTTTAAGTTTGCACCTGTGCCAACATAGTAAAACAATGCTAGGTAAAAGCAAGTAATTTGCTGTTTAAAACAGCCGTGTTAGTAACTCCCCAAAAGTTACTGTACGTGTACAGTGTTTTGATCAATGAAGTTTCGTACACTACAGTGTTACACTGTTTCAGTTGATGGGTATCAGGCCACAGCTGGTCGTTCAAAATCTTAAACGCTTATATGTAGCTGAGTAAATGCAAGGGATATAATATTTGCAGTTCTACCTTAATCCGAAATCTAAAACCAATGTCAGTGGTTTCCTTTCATAAAATTTGTGTCACTTTCCCCTGTCCAGCCGCAATAACAAGCATTCTATGCACAGCGAGTGTGCCATACTACTTCAACTGAAATATCTGACCACTGCCAAGACTTTGTTTTATCATGCTTGTCTTTTTGATATTCCATTCGTTTTCAATAATCACGTTTGGGAGGGGGTATTTCAAACGATCCCTTTGGGCACATTTTAGTTGTCAAATAATCGAAAGTAGCTAGATTTATCAAAGAGTAATGGCATCAAAATAAATAAAAATAAGCTTTCATCGTACATGCCTCCGGCTGCAGTGGGTCTGTGTCCCGGAGAAACGTTCTGTGGCTGATTAGGGGACTGTTCGCGTTGATAATATTTTGAGTAGCTACGCTATTATACTTTTGGATTGTGGTTTCATATTTCGAGCCTTGATCAAAGTCAAGACTCCAAAAGAGAAAGATACTGGTCCCTCTGATTTCATACTAATAACATTAACATATAAGATTTTTCCTAACATGGGAAATATCACCTCTTGCTGAGGGCTTGGAACGGTATGCAGTCAAAAGATGAAAAACATCTTACCAATTTGCTTTCAGGCAGATGATTTTTTGCAGCGCAATTATATTTCATTGATTCAATATGAATATTCTTCAAATGCGTTTCTTACAGGGGCCACGGAACTTGTGATGAACTTTGATACTTACATGCAAACCATTATATGTAACTCTAACACCGAGGTCTTCATATTGGATAATAAAAATGTGGATAGACTCATTCATAAGAAAAATACTCAGACAATCGACAAGCTAAGGGCAAGAATTGAGACGAAGCTTCGTGTAAGACGTGCTTCAAAGTTGGGCTCTCAAGTTTCTCTTTTCGGACATATTCTGAATCACATAGACGACACTAAACCAAAGAAAACGTCAAGGTTTTACAAAGTAAGGAACACTGCTGGAGAAGATCGGGAACAAATGATGTCACAACTAGTAGATTTATTTTTAGCTGACAGAGCCCAATTGCTTGAACCAACTGTACCGGGCGCCGTATTTTACATGGCAAAGGCATTTGAGCGCCATCAGGTGAATGCAAACCAAACACAAGCGAGATCTATCAGGCA
This sequence comes from Hermodice carunculata, assembly GCA_964020975.1. Classification (NCBI taxonomy): domain Eukaryota; kingdom Metazoa; phylum Annelida; class Polychaeta; order Eunicida; family Amphinomidae; genus Hermodice; species Hermodice carunculata. Next base: position 78,287,780 of record OZ026615.1, on the reverse strand, counting down.
GAACGTGGAACCTGAGGTTCGCCTACAGAGGGCGCGACGGTTTTCGCGGAGGAAACGACCGAGAAGTAGACGAGAACTGGAGAGACTTGCAGTGATTCCAAATAACCATTTGGCAGCAGATGAAATTGTAGACAACGGGAATGGATGGGTTCGCTATCTTAATCAAGCAGGGCTCAATGTGAACCAGGGCAATCAAATTAGACCACATACCACCGGTCGAAAAGTGGCCTATGCCACTCCAAGGCCATATGCCGATCAAAATGGGGAATCTATATTTAAGTTAACTGAAATTATTCAAGCAGAAGTGACACACGCAAAAAATCTCGTTGACATGGAAGATATAAATGAAGAAAGTATACAAGAGGTGGTGTCAAACATGGGTGAACAGCAACTTATGCGTAATGCAAACAGAACTAAACTCATATGCTCCATGGTTGAAAAGCAGAACACTCAACAAGTACCGCCGAGTATACACAAACTTTTACGGCCCCATTCGGCGCCCGTACGGCCCCAGGCGTATGTTTTTTCAGATGATGAAGAGGAAGACGGGAATGCAGAGGAATTTGACGACGAGACTTGCGAATCGTCACTTCAGCAGCTTGAGAAAAAGATACAACTGTTCCATGATAAGTTTGATGTCAAGAAGTCTGGCAAAGTGACAGAGTTGAAACGATTTGTAATCGAGGTAGGTAAAAAAATGTGGCAGAGATAGAAAGAAGCTGATTTGAACCTTTGTTTTATTATCCAAACGTGCGAAGCGTAACACATTTTGTTTGGAGTGCAACATATGCACACATTTGTGTTCGCACAAGGGAGATAAGTTGCCTTGACGTTGTGAAATTATTCCCTGTGACAGATGCACTAAAAATCCTGTTCTAAAATTAACTCAGACTAGACCTACAGTGTCTTGGGACTTTCAGATCCCAAGCCTTTCCCGCTCAAATCGCCTCTAAGTTCACGGATGTACATTGTTGTCTGTTTTAACGTTTTTGCTTAAATTTCCCGTTACTAGAAAACATTTTTGCTGAGATCTGTATGTCAGACCATTCATGATGGCACGTCTTAAGTTCATAGCTCTCATAGGCGCGGGTTGAGCGTATTGTTTGAACAGCTATTAACTCAGTCGTTCTCAGACCTTACCAAGAATGGGTTAAATTATACATCGTTTGGTTAAATTATGCATCGTTTGGTTCTGCATTTTAAAATTATTTGCTTCCATCTTTATTAGCAATGTTCAAACAACAACCCGCCAATAAAACTCACTGAATCTACATCCTAAATGTCTAATTGGGATGTGCGCCGTCTGTGTTGCGCCGAATTTGGTTCGGAGCTGTCTGGTGCCATATTTCTGATGTTCAATCAGTCACTGCGAGTGAAAGGGATGGAAATGACATACATTTCTACGACGGGGGGGGGGGGGGGGAGGCTCCCCTTACTGTGTGATTCTGTTTTTCTCTTGTACAAAGGAATAGTGGATCGAAAAATGATATCATATTGCATAATTATTATCTTTATTTTTCACGCGCCATTTTATTTTGGTAAAACGCTTGATGTGACATGGCACATACATTGATCACTGCACGAATTTTTTATCACAGGGCATCCATGTGTTTTTGTGTGCTTTTGCGGCTACAGATAAGTTGCCATAGTGGACCTGTTGCTGAATACAGCAAAATATTAATAAAAAATTGTATTATTATTGATGCATACTTCTTCATAAGTACATCATGGAGATAGTAAAACGTTTCTCAAAAATCAAAGTAGCCTTTTTCTCGTCTGACTTCCAAACAGGCCTTTTTATTGAACAGTATTATCAAATATTTCATTATTTCTCACATTTTTTTTGCAGACGCCAGATGATATTCCTATTCCAGGCGGGACTGTGTATATAAAACATAGGTCATGCAAGTTCCCTGCGGGGGCTGCATCTAGTCCTTCTCACCATCAACACATTCGTCGTTTCATGATACCACGTAATGCCCACAGTGCTGTCCAACATGTCGGCGCGTCTAGTGGTGGTACGAGTCAGGCCACGAGACCCAGGACAGGTTTACCAAATGGTAAATCACAAAGTTTGGTAAAGCGCAGGTCATCGCGAGACTCCAGCTTCTAAGATCGGTTATCTTGCCAGATTTACCAACATGGTGCTTATTGTTCGATGTATAGTACTTATATCCACAGTTCGTAGCAAATTATGAAACATGCTCACAAACTTGATATAAATTATCAGGTTCATCAACTTGTGTCTTCATATGTTGGACATCCTGCGAATCTATGCTTCAAAACAGCAGCACCAACTTAATACAAAATGTTAAGCGGCCGAAAATCCGATATTTTCTGACACATTTCGGAGACAGAGTTTTGTGACGAATCTATACAGCTGAGTAGCCAAGGCTGATTTATTTGCTCCAGTGACTGTATTGAGTAGTGTTAACAAACTTCCATATCGAAGAAACGTTTCGAGTGGTATCATATCCACAAATATACAACTGATACTGAAGATGGCCGAACTTACAACTGAGTGTGTTCAACTGACATTATTTCTGCAAAACATAAAAGTCTGTCAGGGGTCGACAAAGTTTTGTTTTTCGAATTTTCTTATCATTCAATATTAAAAGCAGAGGCAAAGTATACGTTTGCAGTTCCATTTTAGCTCAACTGACTTGTCAGTTGCTGAGTTTATCTTATGGTCCTTCGTCCGTCATCGTCCGTTATACGTCGTCCGGCGTCAACAATTCACACTTTCGACTTCTAGTCCAAAACGACTCCGCAGATTGGCTTCAAACTTGATGGCAATGTACCTTGGGTGAGCCTGTACCAGGTTTGTTCAAATGGTTACGCTACAGTGATTTATTTATTTATTTATTTTTATATCACCGAAACCGCTCACCCAATTGCTTTGATATAACACGGGGACACTCTTAGGGACTCCTAGTTTTTAATTTATTCACCACATGGCGCTGCAATTTTTCAATATTTTTATATGATTTTTTTTTGTGTATTTTCGAAAACTTCTCCAGAACTGTCAATTGGATTAAGCTGAAACTTGGTGGATAGGTTTCTTGTGAAAGGTCAAACAAAGTTGTTCACTAGGTGGCCCTGCTGTGTATATCTGATTTTTAACGATTTTTCCATTTCGGGTACTTATCAGTAAATGCTCCTTTCCTATTGATTACTATACAAGTCAATGAGCATTCTAATGCTAATTCACATTTTCGACTTCTTCACCCAAAATGTCAGCCAGATTCACTTCAAACTTGGTAGTAATGTACTTGGGGTGCGTCTCCACTGAGCTTGTTCCAATGGACACGGTCTAGTGATGTTTAGATTTTTTATGAACTTTTTGGTTCTTTTTTGGCCAAATCGTAAAAAATCTTCTCCAAAACCGCCCAGCCAATTGCTTCGAAATTCTATTGGGACACGTCTGGGGACCTCTGGGCATTAATTTGTTCAACAGGTGGCGCTGCGATTTTTGTGCAACACCCGAACCTCAATATATACTCATTACAGTATAGAAATATTTCCAGATGTGGAGAATTCCTTTTCTTGTTTGCCGTTCAATTCCTTGACAGGCCACAATCAACAACCTCAAAATTAATAAATAAAATTAATTGTGACCACCAGTTAGGAGTGCAGCAGAAGCAGCCTAACAGTTAACACGAATCCTGCTTAGCTGCCATATTCTTTTGTTCGACGCGTGCGTCTGCTTTTTATATAGTGTGATAAATACATGTTCAGACTCACATACCTTCAGATAATAAGTTGTGCGTTTTAAAATATATTGTTGATCTTGCCCATATTGTTACAGAAAAGTAAAGAAAATAAATTAATTCAAAATCAAATTGCACTTTTGAGTGAAGAATGCAAAAATGAATCTAGAATGTTGGCAATGACCGTTTGACATGGTGTGATGTGAAGGGCATAATTGATATAGTTACGTTTCCCATATCTGACGGGATTCCTTGAAGATACTTGTGAACGCTACCACAGAGAAAGCATCAATTATAAAATTCACTGCATTTTGGTCACGTCTACGTGTATTATGTTATTCCCGGTTTTAGGTGAGCTGGGTCATGAACACTTTTAAAGGGAATGAGCAGTGCTGCTACCACCAGGTGGCTATTTGTATGTTAATTATATGCATGGGGCAGACCAGTATACATAATCTCATGTCAGCTCAAGAAGTGAGAAACAGCTCAGCCAATGTCACCTTAGCATGCCCGGCCCGCAAACAGAGATGAACGAAAAGTTAATTATCACATGATCATTGTAAGATGACATCACAGCTAAAGAACAAACCCAGGATGTAAAAAGTGGCCATTTTTTTCTGCCCACTGCCTTTAAATACCCCCAGACATTCTGAAACAAATCGTTATACATACACAGCTCCCTGCGCTAAGGGTTCAAAGTAGTGACCTAGACGCAAATGTTGGACCCAGGTACCCAAGACGGGTTTTACGTAGTACTCCGGTACCTGAACCAAACATCCCTGACATTCAAAGCTCTTCGTTACCTGCCCACCTAAAAATGTAATATATTTGTTGCATTTTCTCGCGTACTAACTGAGGAGAGTTGATCATCAAGCAAGATGCTGTCCCTGTACAGTAGTGGTAATAATATAATTTAAATTTGCAGTATTTCCGTGCAGCACAAATTCTTAAATATAGTGATATTTGTTTTCGTATGGCAAAAAACGTTGGCTATAAGGCCATCATCAGGTCGCGGTAACTCTGAATTCGGATGGCATGCATCAGTACTGAAACATTGGATCACACTTTGGCCTACATGTACCTCCATGGCAGGTAATACCAACACTTGCCCAGTAAGTGTGCACCACCAAACACGCTGAATGAGATGTCATTTACGTACTTTAATTTGAGCTTTTTTATGACATTTGATGAAGATAAGATTGCTTGCGCGTGTGCACGTGCATGCATGGCACATGGATTCGGATATGGTAGTAATGATTCCAAAGCATACACGTACATACATACATACATACATACACAAATACATCATACATACATACACATACGTACATACATACACACACATACATATAAACACACACACACATACATACATACATACATACATACATAACTCCAAGTTCGTAAATTGCATCTCATTCAGTGCGTTTGGTGGAGCACACTATTGCCTTGTACACTCTACACAGAAGTTTTGTATATGTTCATGTCTGGCGTACTTACATGCTATTTTATGAGAAATAAAATGAGTTCTTAGTTCGTACATGCATACATACAACACCTGAAATTATCTAAGAGAAGGTATATACCCGTAGTTATTTTGGTTTCCCCTTTTTATCTTAAGAAAACAGTTATAAAAATTATAAAGCGTGATGTACATTTGTCATCGTAATTAGTATTTGTGTAATCTTTATTTTATGGTCAAATAAACATTTCTTAATTCTTAATTATAATCTACCCTACTATGCATACTTGCGGACATACATACATGCATACATACATACATACATACATACATACATACATACATACATACATACATACATACATACATACGACATGGCTTCAGCTTCGAAGACTTTGGGACACATGTAGAGCTGTGTGGGTCCTGTGTATCTATGTATACAAATTACTAAAAGATTTTTGGACGATGCCACATACCACTCGTGCGTATACATTTGTCCTTCATTGGTCTTAATGTGTCATGCCACAAATGTCCAAATTGGTGCAGAAATAGCAATTGACTGATAGATCAGATACATAGGCTCATATTTTGGCATGACAACTTAAATACGTGAAAAGGTGAAAACCGGTCAGGAAAAATATCACATTTCCATCAACTGTTTGTTATTGTTACATGTCAAAAATATGAATATTTACAAGGTGATAATTTCAGGTGGCCTTGTTAATTGCCAATTACGTTTCTTTTTTTATATCATGTGGTCATACGAACTTCATACTTTTTCGTGTCATGGAAAGGACGAAATAATACAACTAAATCTGGCCCAAGTCGTGACTGAATGCGCATTCTCGAAATGTGAACTATAGGCCTATCTACCTTCAATGTGTAACACTCCATGCATTAGTTGCGTATAGCTATCCAGTTAAGACGAAGTGTATTACGGACATAATATACCAAGTAGGATGCTTTAGTTATTGTGTCTAAATTGAAATTTACATGTCTTTATCTAAACGCTATAGATAAATATGTAATTGGAGTTCGGCCAAAGTTGCAAAAATCGGTAAGTGTGGATTTGGATCAGCATGGATGTGACAAGGTTAAATGTTATTTGCTGGAACGCGTTTTTCATAAATTGAATTATTATTCAATAAAAAATTGTCGGAAAATCACCAAGATTATAAGAATTTTAATCGTAATTTTCTTACAGTTTTGTTCCGCATCCATAGATATTCAAATTCCGGTACTGTCATGATTTGTTTCGTGCCTGTGTTTACGTTTACATTTGGAGTGAAGAAAAAACGAAACACTAGAACTACAAAATCTTCTATTGCTTCATAGCATGAAACGCTTTTTGTCACTTGAAGATGTATCTGACTTCTAACAGATTGACCCTTTTTATGTATTTGCGGAAATCATATTTGATAAATGATAACAAAGAAACAAATTGTAAATGTGAATAAATGATCAAAAAAAAAAACCCCAGATCGAGGCCTCTGTATTATTTTGGGAAATGTATATTTAATGCAGTCAAACGGAAAGAGAGAAACCTTGAACGTAATATAAAACCTTATAAACGAAAACCTATTTTGAGTACAGTGCTGACGACTTCCATCAGCTCAGTCCTATTTCAGGCGAGTGTATTTGGTGCGGACCACGGAAAGCCAAGTATGACCTACAGGCAAGTCACACAGGTGTTTATACCGCACCTAAGAAAGTTAACTAAGCCACAAAGGGTAAAGGTTGAGTGCATCAACTAGACTTTTTGTGGCTTCAGCAAACTTTGATACGTAAGCTTTAGATGCCCGTAAGTGAGACTTACTTAAGGTTATAGTTCAATTTCTATGTTCACCAGCCTAAAATAGGATTGACTTCCGTGAAAGAGCCCTCGATGCTGTAATTTAAACAAATCGTGTGTATTTAGTTTGATTTCTATTTTCATGGTTTCTCTATCTCCCTTTGCAAACATAAAATAAATCTTTCCCTCCAGTATACAAAAACATTTTTTATACTAATTCAACTAGGTCGTTTTTTCTTCTCGTATTATTTGTCCAAATACTTGCCCCCTTATTTATACAACGGGGACAAATCAACGACAAAATAGATCCATGATTCAAGATTATGTAAGAAAATATTTCTGTACATGAAAGATCGTTTCAGAGTAGCAATAATCCTTCAGGGGTGTGTTTGAAATAGATAGAAAAATTCAGAAAAGTAGGCTTGGATAATGTATGAACGAGCGAGACTGCTTAACATGTAGACATTTTTAGCGAAATTTGAAAATCATCATTGTCAACCTGTGGAATGTTGAAGAGATCTTCCTTTGGAAAACAATGTTCATTTACTATGAAATATTTCGAAAGCTTAAGTTTACAATTCCAGGCCAGAACAGGTTGTGTTGGACTTTAAGATGATCTTTTGAGGTGGAATAAACTAACAAATTGTGAAATGTCCCCTCTGTCACGCTGGGCATGAAGATTCTGGCCATTTTATTTTTTGGTGTCCAACTCTACTTCTTATTCGACAAGAAGTTTGGAAGTGGTCAGAAATTAAATTGACAAGTATTAACAAGAGGTATAGTTGGGAACAAGTTGCCTCTTTTCTAACTTCAAAATTATGCCTTCTGTTCGGTGATTTGGCCTTCGACCACGGGGACAAAGTTTAATCGTTTTTTGACGCAGCAAGCAAAGATTTCGTACGGGCCCGGTAGATGGAATGGGCCCTATGTATATGATTATTTGTCCTTTTACCTGACATAGCCTGCATCAAATGTGTATTTTTTTGCTTATCTCACATTCAAGGTAAATAGAGCACACTGATTGGTTAAAAGATGAGTTTTATATTTCCTATACCACAGCGTGTGTCACGACACGCAACACCGTGCTACACGAAAGTTGTGTACAACGGTAACCTCATTTTCATCTCGTAGCAGACGAAAACAATGGCAATGGCGAACAGCGACGTTTTGTTATTGACATGGATTTATCTTCCGAAAGAGCAGCATTAATGCCCAAGAACACCCTGACAGTCAATGAATCTTCAACAAAACTATTCAGGGCATATTTACTGGGAGCTGCAGAGAATGCGGACTGCCTTCGCTTTCAAGTAGAACTTGACAAAGCAGTTGTCTGAATTCTGGTTCACGGTTCGAACTGGCGAGGGTGAATTGTACAAGAAACTCAGTCTTAAACATGTTCAATATGCACTTAATCGTTGTCTAAAGGAAAATAACAAAGCTATTTGCCTTGATTATAAGATTAAGTCGCCATGTCAGGCTCTGTCATGATACACGAGATCTGGCCACCTTAACAAGCTGCGTACCACTCAGTTCTTTGGGCTTCGTGGTACACAGCATGCTTCGGTGGCCAAATCTCGTGTACCCGCTACCATGGCAGAGCATTTTATTTGTGTCTTTTTGTCTAGAACTACTTCCTAGTAGTCATTACCCTATTCCGCAGTCCGAACTCTTTTCTCTCCATAAGCTAACCGGTCGCTGTCTAACCCATATACATATGGAAGTACTATTGTCCATATTGCACACGTTCCTATGTAAAATTTTGACGTATGCTATATTAGCCCAAATAAATTAAAGGGTCTTCAGTGGGTAACTACTCAGAACATGTTTCGGAGCCTATTACCCGTACATGTCTCTCTGAGTAGCGGCTCGTTCTGTAAGCTAAATACTCAGCAAAGACAATCCACATAATAATGAATAAATATGAACGTGGCAAATGATGAATTAGCTAAACACGTTAAGTTTTGCTTATAAATGCAAAGCTTTATTATGAAAGAAGAATACCTGTCAAACTAACCAAAATTACTAAATTTTTATAGTACAGGTTCAGATAAAAACAATTTGACTTACCCCTGAATCAATATGTACCCTTTCTAGCTGGATAACTTATCCTAGTTAAACCACCCGCCAGTGCATAACTGAAGTAGAAAAAATAGGGCCTTATATTCAGTTCCAGTGATTGTAAAATTAACAGTTTCAGCTAGACCACCTGTACAAACTAAGGGAAATCCTAACAAAGACTGCAACTATGGAAATCATGCACCAGAAATGTAAAACAAACTCCATGATGACACCTACTCCTCACTTTAAAAGTCTACAAACAATTAAGCTCTATTTCACTGCCAATCAGTGTCTCAACGTAATGTGTCAGGTTTGTGAAATTTGAGAAAATACTGTCAATTTTGAGTATTTTTTTAATATTGAGTAAATGTGCATTTAGTCATGTCAGAATATAATAAAAGTCATTAGCATTTATGCAAAAAAAGTTATCAAAGCAGTTTTTCTTAACACGACTTTAAGTACAATTTAGGCAAACATGTAACTGTCGTAGGCCGTTGCTTGCTACCGATTGCCGGGGGGGGGTTAACCTCACAGAAAACATATAAGCCTAAAATGTCTGAAAGTGAATAATAAAACAGAATGATGCCAAAAGATAAAGTTAAGTGGCAAAACAGACGAGTCTGAAAACTTTAAAATTATTGTAGTTGTTAATGGGTAGGTTCATCAATAATAATGATAATAATAATAATAATGATAATAATAATAATAATAATAATAATAATAATAATAATAATAATAATAATAATAATAATAATAATAATAATAATAATAATAATAATGTTACAAATGCATTTCAGTGTTAATAACAAAGTACGACTAAAAAATTCACTCTTTTGTGGGGGCATAATGAACATGTGTAGTTGAAGCTAAGGCATACACAACTAAAAAATCTATGCAACTCTCCAAAGAAATTGAAGATATTAGTTAAGGTGAAAAAAAATGCCACAATTGAAAGGGCCTGAATTTTTACACTTTTTTTAAAACATTTGAAGTGCATAGTTCATAGTTTTACTGCTTTGTCATTTATCAGCAAAAATCTTACATTTTTTTATTTTAAAGCCACACGAATCCTACAATATTGCCAAAAGGCATACAAAAGTAGGAAAATCCTTCTCATTGTGAACATTGCATTGTGGAATAATAATTTCAATAGTTTTTTCAGCTCAAAAAAGTCCTGTATTAATCACTCAGAAAGGGTATTTTCTTGGCATTTATTTAGGCCTAAGTCCGATTCTTTTTATGTGTAGTTTACATTGCTATAGCCTCTTGCACATTTTATAAAACTTGGGCATCTTCCGCATTCTCTTAACGCTGCACCAGATACACCTTGGGGTAGATCATCCCATTCTTGATAGCACCGACTCTTTGAATATAGCTGACAAGACATTCATGCGAATTTTCGGACTGGCCACCACTCTCATCCCAACTGCATAAAAGTAAAAAATAGTAAGCGACATCGTGTCAAAATGGCCCTCATCAAATTGAAATCAAACGACGATGAATACCTTTGACAGACGCTCAGTTCTTATATTTTTATTAAACAAACACGGTGGACTACCTTGATAGCTAAGTCTTAGTAGTTTGTCTCATTCATTTATTTATTAAAATATATTTATACTGAGTGGCCGATTCAGTTAAAAACTGTTCTTTCATCGGGCTCAAGTTACAATAAAAAATGTTTACAAACATAGTATAGCACAATACAATTCAAAATAGAATAATACATTATATATACATTAAAAGAAATAAATAGAGCAGATATGAAAGTACATGTTTAAATACAGATACCAAGACATACGGCTTAAATCATGAACATGTATGACTCTGGTTCTTATGCCTGGGAAAGGTATTTTGTTTTGAAGTCTAATAAGTCATCGGCTTGTCTAGTGGATCTGGGGAGACTATTCCAAATAAGCGGTCCTTTGTAACAAAGGGATTGCTTGAACTTTTCATTCCTGTGATGCAAATAATTTTACCAAGCTGGGCGGGCGGCCGGGGGGGAGGGAAGAGAGAGAGAGAGAGAGAGAGAGAGAGAGAGAGAGAGAGAGAGAGAGAGAGAGAGAGAGAGAGAGAGAGAGAGAGAGAGAGAGAGAACAGATTTTAGGCCTACTAAGGGTAACCTAACTAGTTCTGAAGTCGTTACTGCCTGCGCTGTGCTACAAACAGGTTGCCTTGGTTGCACGTGGACACATAATCGACTTGCTTTTATGGACACAATCTAAATCCAAGCCCCATGACGCGGCCATATGGAATTGTATATTTCTTCATATATGTCATAATTAGCGCTACAGCGCATTATGGTAAATGTGCCTATGTAGAGAACACCCATTCTCTTCATGAAAACCAGAAGTTCCCAATTCGCGACGTTCATTTCTTATATATATACATTCACAACAATTAACAGATCCTGCACAATTTTATCGTCAAAGAAGTCCTTTTTCCACTTGTCAAACAGCCATCAGTCCTCAGCAGTCTCTCCAGATGGAAACCCTACTCCAGGCCCCAGGCACGGGCTGGCACGTTGCAAGGTAGTGAAATTTCAGATCACTGCGCATTGTGATTAGGAGGCAATCTTTTCATACATATATATATATATATATATATATATATATATATATATATATATATATATATATATATGTACATATACATACATATATATATATATGTATATATATGTATATATATATATATATATATATATATGTGTGTGTGTGTGTGTGTGTGTGTGTGTGTGAAACAACGCGGTAAACGTGGCATGTCACTCAAACTGGGTGTCTTTGTTATGAGTGGTCGGGATTGTCCTTTGTCAGCTGCTTAATATTGTTTTCTCCCCTTTATGTTATGCATATATCTCTTATTACGATTGCCAATTCTCGTTGGACCAGAAAATAAAGAAACCACAAATGTCGGTGTATAACTCTTGACACCCACAAAGATCTTGCCTCGTTTTTTCAAAGGCAATATCTCAGCTTAAAAGTGGCAAAGCTTGTGGCTTCAATGGAGTGTAAATTGAATACTGAAAAGTGGGTCAATCTGTATTTTTACCTGCATTAAATTGCATTTTCAATGCCATTTTATCTACTGGTATCTCTTCTGATTCACGGAGATTAATTTATTGTGTCCCATCCATAAAAAGGGCGATATATGCTGGCAGGATAACTAACCAGGCATTGCTGTAAATACGAAATGATACAATACTATATGTACGACATGTTTTATTTCAGACACTAAAATAGGTCCATCCATAGTAAAAAAGATACAAGATAATCATATGCTAAAAAGTTTATATAAAATGTACAAAAGGGCTGGTGAATCTTACAATTGGCATATATGAAAACAGTCTTACATTAAAAGTCTCTAGCCGTTCTCATGCTGAGTGTAGAGTGTCCTTGTCCATAAACCCCAAAGTAGGGAGCACCAACCGATATCACCATTATACAGTCTGTAGAAGCACATTATCTGACATTGATATTCTGCACACATAAACTGTACAGAAGTGTCCTTTGACTTTCCTCGTATGTCTTAATATTGTTTAACAGAAACATATCACTGGCACTACAGAACTTAGGGTACCTGAGAAACCATCTGAAAGCATTATTAAAACAAATTTTAAACTTTGGCAATTCAGTCTTCGAGTATTTACACCAGGGTTGCCAAGTTTAAAATGACACGCAGTACGATTTAAAAAGCAGAACCTTATTCTACGGTTACACATGTAAAATTTCCTTCTTAGCATATGCGCTCTAACACACAATGAGCGGTATTGTCGTCTCACATCTAGATCATCACACAAGTTTTCAGTTAGAACATGACCAAGATACTAAAATTCTTCAACAAAATTAAGCTTCATTCCAGCCAGGTTAGTAGTAGGTTCTATATCAAACAAGGAGGCATTAGGTTTCATATGCATACATTCTGTCTTCTTTGTCTTATATGTTATATCATGCTCCATTGCATATTCTTCACAGATTGTAACAAGGCATTGCAAACCTTTGACTGAAGGACTAATAAGTACCATATCGTCAGCATAGCTGAGATTCTTTATAAAAATACCAGCGATGGTACAACCAGCGCCACTGTTAACAAAATTTAACATAAATATGTCCTGGTTACAACATTACAACCTGAGGAATGCTATTCCTTATAAATGGAGAAGAATGTTGTTAGGTAATGTGGCACATCAGAACAGGCAAAGCTAAGCATGTAACATAAAGATAGGTAATATATTATGTAATGTGTTTTCTCTGATTATAAAACCTTTTATCAATGGTTTGTTGAAGAGAAACATAAAGATATAAGAAGTGCAGGAGAACTTAAGTGGGAACAACAATTTTATATCGAACCTGATGACTGGAAATACATATACAGAATTACACACAAGGTCACACGTGAGACTAAGCTGCAAACCATGCATGTAGTACAAGATTATCCATAGATTCTTCCCATGCAAAAAGTGACTTTTCATACATAAAATAACCGAATCTGAAAACTGTGACCATGTGAGAGAGTTGACACATTGATTCATTATTTCTTTACATGTCCAGCCAACCATACATTTTGGAAGTGCTTTCTGAATTGGTGGTCCAACATTAACTGTTTCAATATCCCATGGATATGGACACAAGGTGCTCTTATAAGTATCTGAAAACTAGACAAAGTTGATAAAGATAAAATGATGATGCTTAACTAATCTATACTATTGGCAAAATGGATTATACATAGATGTGAAATAAGAAAAGAAGAGCCAACTATGTATGAATTTCTGAAGGAATTGAGGATGAGACTGGATGTTGAAAAATTCATTTGCTACCGCAAAGGCGACTCTTCAAGCTTTAATAACAAATTCCAGCTTTTGGATGAAAATGTATAAGCAGGTATTAAACTGGTCAAGCAGTAATATCAAATTTCAACAGTTAAATGATAATATATAAACAGGTATTAAATTGGTAAAACCGACACGGATTTCCGGAAAGCAACACAGTCTTTATAGAGTAAGCTTCTGGCTAAAGCATCAGCTTTCATACTTTCCTCTCTACATCTGCATGCTCTTAAAGACTACTTAAACCTGACACGACTCTTGAACATCAGTTCAAAAACAGGACCATGTCTGGTTGTACCACTTTTTCGCCAGACAGAAAATGGATCTCGAGCATTAGCATAGAGATCGCTAACATGTTCATTCCAGCCGGGTATCTGCTTATAACTACCTTTACTACACATACCTATAGCATCTGCGCCAGCTTGAAAGAGAGCATCACAAATATTACTGCTGAATTTATCCAGAGCTAGCTTATGAAACTCGTTCTCACATGAAGGATTTTTACAATCAAGTGCATCTATGGGGCAACTGATATTGTAGAGAGGTATGTGTTTGACATAGACTTATAATTTCTTAATTGAATGTTACTAGCTCTGTTCTAGTCAAGTTTTTGTGTAAGACCACTGACGTGACTAGTAAAAACGGGGAGGTTGCCGTTTTAATAGGCTTGCTTCATGCGTTGTCTTCACACGAACTTTAGGGTCAATACCAGCTGATACCACAGCGTTGTTGTTGTTTACACCTGGCGCGGGTGCCTTCATACCTCTGGACACAACAGAACTAAGGGACTTTGTCACAGGCAAAGAGTCATGCATACCTGCTGACTGGGACGGTGTATTCTGTGATACATTTTCTGCACTTTTTCTGTCAGATGATCATTGTTCAGGGTTTTTGGAATATTCTTTTAAGATTACAACTGACATGAAGTATATGAAAACTCTGCTAAATACATTCAGATGGCCTGAGCATGTCTTGCACGGAGTTCTTCACCCGTAGAACATAATCAACATAATTTGTATTGTGTTTGTATTTATATCTCAACTATATCAATCTTAATGATGGATAATGTAAATATATTAACTTTTAACTGTCAGTCAATAAAGACTTTGGTGGAGAATGTCCGTGAGTTATGTAATTCTCACGATCTTTGTCTTTTGCAGGAGCATTGGCTTGTGGATGATGATCTTCCTTTTTTAGCTGAAATTCATAAGGATGTTTACTCATTTGGTGTGTCAGCTTTTGACTCAGGTAAAGAGTTACATCGTGGTCGCCCTTGTGACGGCACTGCTATATTGTGGAAAAAGTCTTTTGGTGATACGGTGAAAGTCAAAACATTTGACGATCCCCGCTTAATTGGTATTTTTATCGATCTTACTTCTACTAAACTATTTATATTGTCTGTTTACTTCCCAGTCTCTTGTCATAACAATTATGAAGAATTCGTTGACTACATGGGTAAAATACATGCTATTGTGCAAACTTGTGAAACCACCAATTTTCTTATCATCCTTGACATGAGTAATAATATTTCATCCTTGTTTGGTGGAGAGCTGAATAGTAATTTGTGTAAACTACTGTGCAGTATCTTAAACAGACAACGGTCTCTCTTTCTTGTGACTCATGGTTGTATACCCTCATTCCAAAATGGATTTAAAAAGATCATAATTTTGCTCCTAAAGTCTTAATGATAAATATGTCAACAAGCTGTTTAATTGTAAAATTATTTTATTGTTTCGTGGATTTCAAAGCCACCTTTGATCTATGAAAATGTATCCTGTGCTGTGAAATGTGAATTAGCGATGCTTTTACCTCATCTGCAATAAAACAAGGTTGTGTTTTGAGCCCGGTGCTCTATAACTGTTTTGTGTACGATCTACCCTCTATTTTTTCTGAGAGTTGTGACCCGGCTCATGTTTGCGACACCATTAGTTGCCTATAGTATGCAGATGATCTGATCTTGGTGTTGCAATTTGGTACCGGTCTATAAGATGGTTTAAATGCACGTGCTTGCTACTATAATAAGTGGGGTTTTACAATTAGCTTAAATAAGAGCAAAGTGTTAATATTTAATAGTGGGGGTCATCACCTAAGGAAATTCAATTTCTACTAAGAAAATTGTACTCTCGAAGTTGGTTACTCCTGTTGCTATTCGGGTATCGTTTTTACCCCGTCTGGTAAATTTTAAATCTGCAGTTGAATGCCTCGCAGCCAAGCTAAAAAGGCAGCCTTTAAATTGATTCTGGTGAATATAAGAGACAATATATTACTGGCTTGTAAATTATTTTAAGTTCTTGTTTTCCCTATTTTGAGCTATTGTAACGAAATTTGGTCCCCTTTTTACTAAGAGACTTAATGGGAGTAACTATAAACCCCGTTTACGAGAACCTAGTATAGTTTCAAATAACGTTCATTCAGATTATCCAACAACAGTTTGCAATGGAAAACTATCTGTTTGGTAAAACCCGCGGTAATGAAAGGCGTGAATTAACAAAATTAAATGTAAGCCCTAGATTGAACTAGGCAGACATTCCATTCCTAATATACCTGCAGATAGACGGTTCTGTCATATATGTAAAACTACTGTTGCCGCACATGAAATGTATTTCATGCTATATTGTCAGGAGAATGAAAAAGAAGGAAAATTGCTGAAAAACAAATTGTTAACGTTTACCAATTTTCACAATCTTAATGACCCCGATAAATTCATTTTCCTGATGTGTTACAGTGTTGGTGATTCTGAAATCCTCAATTAGTTTTGGACTTCGTAAATACATCATTTCGACAGCGTATTGATTGATGTTTAATTTTTAATTTAGCACTCTTCCATTTTAGTATATTCCATTTCCCTGTGCTGAAAGTTGTTTTATTTCTTGCTGCCACCTGTTGGCAACCCTTGTAATTATTATGTTTCTTATTATCTGGGTCACAGAGGAGCCTGTTGCAGTCATGTGGGTTTTCCACTATTATATTTGTGTCTTTTCGTCCAGAATCATTTTCTGGTAGTCGTTACACTATACCGCAATTCGAAATCCTTACACTCCATAAGCTAGCCTGTCAATCTGTAACTTATTGTGTCCGTAACCCTTTGTCCAAAACCACTTCTTAGTAGTCATCACCCTGTTCCACAGTCCGAACCCTTTACTCTACATAAGCTAGCCTGTCACTGTCTAACATACATGGAAGTACTATTATCCGTAATGCACACGTTCTTCTGTAGAATTTGACATTGGCTGTACTTATATAAATATGGATTACTATTGTTCATATTGCACACGTTCTTTAATAGAAATTTGACATAGGCTGCATTAGCCCAGACAAATTATAGGGTCTGCAGCCGGTAACTACTCTGAACATGTTTCTGATTCTTTACCTGTAATATCTCTGAGAAGCGGCTTCTTGCCTAAGCTTTGTATTCAGCAAAGACATCCCACATAATAATGAAAAAATATAAACGGTCAAATGATGCATTAGCTAAATAAGCGAAGCTTTGCTTATAAATGTAGAACTTTGATATGAATAAAGAATACCTGTCAAACCAAACATAATTACTAAATTTTGTATAGTCCAAGTTCATATAAGAATAATTTGACTTACCCCTTAACCAATATGTACCCTGTCTAGCTGGATAGCTTACCTTAGTTTTACCACCTGCCATAGTATAACTGAAGTAAAAACCTCAGGTTTATAATTAATTAATTTAGTTCTAGGTGCAAAATCCTGAAATTTGGAACAAATACGACTAACTGTCAAAATTTGTAACAAAAATCTATTATATCCAATGGCTTCCGAAATATTACTGTTAGTGAAAGGATAATTGACTACTTCAAAGTTAGACTCATCAACTATGAGATAGACTTTAATGCAACGCCTATATTTAGTGACCCGAATATGCAAGTCTAGAAACAGTCCCAGGAACCATCTGAATTGTTACCTTCCATAGGAATTTTATTTTGGGTAAATGTCGTTAGCAGTTTTCACTGAAATTTTATACATTCACAGAACCAGTGTCATCAATAAACATTGCATTGCTTTATGATTTTTTTGCCATCCAAAAGTCCTTTTTCATCACTTTACCCATGCACTTAAATTCAAGTTAAATATTGATCAGCAAGTAACGGAGCAGAGTGGCTACCGATTGGAATGCCTTTCTCGTTGAAAAACGAATGGTCCGCATTGAACAAAAGTATTATCTGAAAGAAATTTTATTGCATCTATCAAAGTTTCAACTGAATGTTTAAGATTTATCGTTACATTTTGAATATTTGTTATGCGACCAATATGCTTTCTTTGTACACAAACTAATATTTATGTGTGGTTTACCCTTATGGATAAACATTTTGCTGATTAAGTCTGAAGAGAACTTTTTCCTTTATTTATGAGTATATATGTGTAGAGTGTAGAAAAATCGAAAGGTTTTTTGTTGTTTTGTTTTTTTTTTTGTTTTTTTTTTTTTTTGTTCAAATCTTTGATTTTAGATACAGACTCTGAAAAATTGCTGATGCCCCAAAAGCAATTTTTTTCACAGTTTCTACAAATTGCATTACAGTATTTACGAAATGATTCCTAATTGCAGTCAAACACAGTGTTACAACCTTTGACAGTTGTTTTGTTGTACATTTTTGATATCTTATTGACAGCAGGCATTACCCACGTCCAACATGATACTTTATAAAGAGAACACATTGTGCACATCAATTATGATATTTGATTGAGAGTACACATTGAGCACATCCGACATTATGGATGTGCTCAATGTGTAGCACATCACATTACTCCCGGTCAACCTTTCGCCGAAGGATATTGTAGTCATGTCGTCCGTCTACCCATGAGTCCATCCCCACCTGTTCTCATCCTGATAATTTTAGAATGCAAAGAGCTACCTCACCTGGTGCATTGACTTGGGGGGAAAAGTTGGGTCCCGGGACCCGCAAATAAACTATGTTTAATACCCTGGTACCCGCGGCAAAAACTCCCACTGAAATGATACAGAGAAACATAGTTATGTCTGTGTACCAACACAGACATATTGCTTTCCTACGAATTCTTTCTTTCTTCATTCTTTCTTTTTCTTTCTTTCTCTCTTTACAGGTTAATTTGTCTGACATTTCATTTGAAAAGTATTATAACTAAAGTATAACTCCAAACTTGGCACAATTATACTTCTATAGATGAAGTCCCGCATTTTTATAATGAAAGGTCATGCTTTTCAAAATTATGTAAATGAAGGCTAATTAAAGTTTTCAATCTTCTATATCTTATATGCTATAGTAGATGTGGTTCCGAGTGTATAGGAGTTCGATCATAGCAAGGCAAAGGCCACCTCAAGTGTCAAGGTCATGTCAAGGTCAAAGGTCATACCAAGGGTAAAGGCCGATTATAGGTCAAAATGTCGTTTTAAGGTCAAGGTCCACTTCAGATAGAGTTCATCTCAGGGTCAAAGGACATTTCAAGGTGACTTTCGATGGGGTGGGCCAAAATGGCCTTTAACTCCAATTTTATGAAAGTAGACTTGTCCTCCAGTACAGAAATACCATACTTGGTGGTTCCATGTCAAGATCTCTAAGGGGTGTATGTCCCCAGATAGTGACCACCCCTCTTTAGAAATATGGGGAAATGAGGTCATCTCGGACTCCTTTGTTCATCAAGCTGACAAGTGGGCTGAGTGCAAAGGGGAAATCGTTTATGGGCACAGTAGATATCTAGGTCTCCAAATCTGTAAGGGGTTAGGGTTTCAAAGAAAGACTCCAGCAAGTTTAGCTAATTTGAAAGCAGGACACAGTGGAACTTTTAGGGGGTACCCCTCAAAAGTGAATGTTTGAGCTGCCCCTCATTGGGCCTATGGGCTGACTCTATGGATATTTTGCGGATGAAATGAACATATCGACTCTCAAAAAGCATCAGACATTCACAATATATGCTTTCATTTGGAAATTACGGATCATATACAAACATAAAAGACTGGAGCATGAAAGATGCATAGGTGGCCTGTGTGTCCGCCATATTGGATTTTTCTGGATGCTGATTGGCTGGCTCAGTATGGATACAATTTGATACCAAGGATGTTCACAGTTAGTGTAGACTCATTATGGGGATGTGTGTGTGACTGCAAGCTTGCTATGTGGACCTCTTGAATAAAGACCTTGGACGCAATTCCATATGAGCGGCCTAGACTTTGCTTAAAAGTCACAGGGGGTCAACTCTGTCAATGGCACCAGTGTCAGCGCTATAACATGAGAATGTCTGAATGGAATGAGCTTCTCAATCGAAATTCCTTCTTTGGGTTGTCTTAAAATATATTGAACGTGTGACGTTGACTTCATTTCAGAGTCACGTAAGTCAATTTCATCGAAGCATATTCAGCAAAACTGATATATTGGTAAATTCTTTGGTGTATGAAGCTTAATGCATGAGGTTGCACCTTCGAGTGTGACATCTTTATAGAACCAAGGCCACAGCTTCAGACAACTCCTGCTGGGAATACCCTTCTGCCAAATAATTAAAAAATGCATTTAGATTTTTAATGGAGTCATTCTATGTCCGGGATAATACAGACATATGGTTGCAATAAATGATCACGAGATGGCGCCAGCTATTAGACTGCTTGCTTTTCAGGACCTTGGTGAATCTCATGAAGCAAAAATAACGATTCAGGCAAAAGATGAAAAAGCAGGGCTTGCAATTTTATTTTCTTTACTGATATGATCACAAAACTACGACCAACTTTCAGCACAAAGGTTAAGTTTGTATAATTGTTTTTCTTTAAAACCGCATAAGTGACGTCACTGATGATATTACAGTAGATTTTAGACCATAAGAGACAAAGTCCTGATGAATAGGGCATATTACTGATAACTGGAGATGCAAGGCTACAAAACAATGAGATAAGATATTTTGGAATAACGTCACAACTATTCACAGGGCAATGGGCTTAAATATGCAAGGCTACAAAACAATGAGATAAGATATTTTGGAAAAACGTCACAACTATTCACACAGGGCAATGGGCTTAAATATCATTCTGACTATCCCTTGGCAATACTGTTGATATGAGAGAACGAACCATACCATAAATATTGCGATTTGTACATATAAATATTATCCCGTCATACGCCCACTCTCATAAAAATTACACAACATGCAAAAAAAAAAAGAAAGAAAGAAAGAAAGAAAGAAAGAAAGAAAGAAAGAAAGAAAGAAAAGAAAGAAAAAGAAACGACTTCTGGAAATGAGGCTCTGATGAGGAAGTAGGTCCATGGGTCCATGCTTCCTTATTCAGCAAGAAACTTAGTACATGTATTTTTCCTGTTGCCTACATTAATTTCGATGTGCTCCCTGCGACATTTAACCCCCTGGCTCCGGATTCCTGCTCCTAAATTACAATAATGCTCCCTTGGTCCCTACTTATCTAATGTCCTGCTTCCTGTTCACCAGGTATTTTAGGGTTGTCTCTCTTGCCCCCCGGCAACCCTTATCAGCGTCTTACAAATCAATAAGTGGTCTCCTACAACACACCTTCTGCTGCTCAATAGACCAAAGACTGGCAAAGTGAATTATAAATACAAGGCCCGGACAAGCTGACAATATGCTGGCACTCTTATCTGCGTTCACAAACCCACACAAACATATACTACCTCTTAACCGTGTCCTCTATGGGCCACTTGCACTTTTTGACCGGGACAAAGGTAACAGAGTTTGTGAACATTTTGTGTTCAGTCTAGAAGGGGAAACATGGATTCCAAATAGAGGTGTCGGAATGACATGCAGTAAAACACCTTTTTAGGTCACGGTATACGGCATCCATGAGCTTTCCTCGGGCCATTGTGTCAATGATGTTTCCATGTATGTGTATGAGATCACAACTTGTTCAGAAATCTTTAAGCATATACCGGAAGTATGGAGATGGGCTCGTAGTCAGTAGCAAGACTTCTGATTTGGAAATAGCTGTAACTATCCGTTATGTTCAGGCATTAGGATTAGTTTTTTTGTTTTTAAGGCTGTATTTATTGCCGCTGAAAGTGAACGGGCCACGACTAGCAGCTGTATCTTTCACTCTATATTGTCCAGTCATGTGGATTCTGATGATATTATCCTTTTTTTTGATAAGTTATTTGGGTACGAATTAACGAAATCTAAATTGTAGGCATAAAATCATAATGCTTGTGTCTATACGTTGTACCAAAATGAGGTCATCAGACAAAGGATCCAACAATTTAGTTCACATAGATATCCCCAGTCCTGACAGGAGGATAAGGAGGAAGGGAATGAAAGCTGTACTGATGAACTAGCAGACAAAGGGCATGATAACTGAGTCATTAGTTTGAAAGAATTGAATCATTTACCATCATCTGGGGAGGAGGCCACCGGAACTTGAGTTGCAGTTTAAGGATATACGAAGGCGTGAGGTTTACAGGTATTTTCACAACTTGCTAGATATAACACACTAGGTTCAGATTTTAAGTGTTGTAAAGTATACATTTTATGAAAGTTCATTAACTAGCAAACTAGAAAATATGTTTTTGCATGTGTATAAAGTTAGATGGTGGCAATGTTTATATGACAACTACACAGAAGATCGGTATAAATCACAACAAGTGGGTATTTCTTTATACTTAAATTTCTAACCATCCATACTCTGAAGATACCATTTGGTAGAAGCGTGTAGAAAGTGGCCACCCATTTTGATGAATATGGATATTAGAATAAAGAAAACGCAGGAACGACACTGATGGTCATATCGATACACTTCAATTATCTGGTTTCTTTTCCCTTAATGCGATCATGAACATCCTTTCTTAGTCAAAAATGTGAAGAAGAGACCAATAAGAAAAATAATCTAGCGGGAACTCCAACATGTGACTACAGTTATATGTATGAAACCTCTACTTCGGATAAAAAGAAACTAGCCTAATGAGCACTCCAATATGTGACCACGCTAGGTATTCTGCCTCCACATAGGAGAAAAACAATCTTAGCGGCACTCCAGTATCCGACAAATGTGCCTCAGGATACATGCAGGTATCATTTTGCCTAAAAATTCCCGAAAAGAAGGTTTATGTTTCTACCTCAGATGCTCTAAGGTAACATCGGATTCTACCTAGAGACGTCATAGAAAGTCTCCTGCAGAAAGCCAGTTTGGGACCACTATGGGCCTGATGTTTTGTATTTAAAATTTGCTATTCCTTAATTTATGGATGCTTTTTTAACATATTTTCCCTGGTAGGCTAAGGAAAGTGCGAGCTGCCCACCTTTATGATATGCCTAAAGAAGAACCCTTTCGGACAAAGCGTGTAAAATAAATTGGGATGAACAAATTTGCTAATTTCATCATTAGATAACCCTAAGACACACACTCATCCATACGACACAGACTTACACCTGCGACACACATATGGAGCGACCAGAGTGAAAACCTCCCTTTCCTGAACATTTTTCCCCTCAAATCGCCCAAAAGCATTATATGAATGAATTACTGTTTTCATTATTGCACCTTATATATAAGAATTGGTAATCTGTAAGCTAACTAGAACACAATACAGTATAATATAATACAATGCAATACAAAACAATCCATTTTAATTTTGATCCCTGATAGTAAATTTATTGATTTTATTTATTTAAAGTTCACATTCGTAATATATTTTAGCCATTTTTACTAATTCCCGGTGCATTTTTTCGCAATTTGTCAATATGCATTGACAAACACAATTTAATAATGTATCAAGGTGTTTGTTTACGACTTGACATAAACTATAGAAGCTGGGCAATAAATGTTGATTGAACAGAAAAATTATGGACTCTGAACTTTTTCGTCTTTTTGCTCAAACATCAATTCGCATAATGCCATGTACGCAGTGCACACACCAGCTGTGGCAAACAAGATTTTCATTTTTGAATTCATCGAAAAATTCGGAACAAAATAGCATTGTCAAACATTCGACCTCACACACTTGAACGAAAGTGCCAAGGATCTCGGACTCATACTCTCTTGCAAGTTGAACTATTTGTGAACGGAAATAAGAATGTCTTTGAATGATTATTTTCGAAAGGCTGTTTTTTCATACTTATGACCTACACCTGATTGTAAAAGTTTCCGTGATGAATCTTGTAAATTCCCAAATAAATTTCAAAATCATCACAGTTCATTCATAAGTTTTCATAATTTGTTTTTTCTAGTGATAATCGTTCAAATTCTGCTTAAATTTACCAATAGTATCAAATAATCCGGTGTAGTTTCTGTGCACATCTGGCAATATGCAACGTGGTAAATTTCATCGTCTACTTCAAAACACAAACAGGACATTACTATAATTTTCATGTTGAAAAAAAACGTGTTTGTTGGGGAGTGCAGCTACGACTATCATCAGGACACATCCTAGGTCAACACCTTTCCTTGGCACGAAAACCAAAGCTGTTGATTGAATCTTATTCTGACCAGGATAAGGTTATTCAGCACACACTTCACTCAGGGATCTCTATGTATGTATGTATGTATGTATGTATGTATGTATGTATGCATGCATGCATGTGTGCGATTGTATTTCATTTTCATTTTTTTTCCACTGGTAGATTCTTCAGTATCAGTCTGCAATGGCTTACCGTCGTTCAGTACAAGTTCTTCCAGATTGCTTCCTGGTCGTTTCATTCCGTAAATAACAAAACAATGTTCGTTAGCTATATTAAAACATACCATGTTTCAGCATAAAGAAAAAGTTCCTTGGCTTTTGGACGTTTAAATGTATAATGTAGTTTAAGATTAGAGCAACAATGATTTAAACACGTATAGGGCACTTCATTTCATACCCATTCTTTTTTTGATTTCAAACACTCATAGGAATTAGGAGTGATAATATTACAAGGTGGCTGGTAAGACATCCATCAATGTAAAGGGCACACCACAATTTCTTATCAACCCATAAACTGGGCATTATCTCAGCCGATGGTGCCCTGTCAGGCTTTGGTCACATGGAGATATGGAAGATATTAATTATCACATGAGCACTGTCCAATGACATCACATTTTAAGAGCCCATCCGAAAAATAAAGAATGACCCGTATGTCTCGTAGAAACTACTTATAGCTTTTATTGGTTATGTGGACACGCTGGACAAACAATAACAGCTGGATTCAGTTGAGGCAAATTTAACCTATTGCAGATATGATTAGCAGTTAGGTTTGCAAATAGCAAAGGCTTGAAGTCTTCAAGTAATACCCAGCACCGAATCGTAGCCCCTAAGATGCATTATCATAGACCTATCTATAATCTGACTCTTGCTGAATGAGCACCATCTCTTGAATTCTGGCAGCTTAACTTTTTTTTATTTCCCATTATTTTAATACATTCCCTCTTTAATGCAATAATTTTGTTAATCGGGAACCTTCGCATTAAACAGATGGTGCAAGATACATATATAATAATTGATGTCCAGTGTTTTGGTCCTCCTTTTCCCGTGGTGCAATGTTTGAGAACTTCTGTCACCTGCACCTCCACTTCGCTTTCCTGGACACGTGGTTTTAGCTTCTTGCAGCTTCCCTAACATAAATATAAAAACCATTTCACAGGATAAGTTTCTTCTATACCATACACACACACTTATAATATATATGTATATATTATAACACTTTGAAGAAATTCTTTCTTTGTATGCATTGTGTCAAAGAGGGGTGTACTTGAAACAAAAAAAAAAAAAAAAAAAAAAAAAAAAAAAAAAAAAAAAAAAAAAGATAAAAAACGAAAGAAGAAAAAAAACTGCACCCTGATTTTGTCCCACATTGTTAAGCGTATCGTAAGCATTAATTTAATAAGCTACATGGAGCAAGACATCATCAATTCTATGTAGCCATGATCATTGTTGTGATATTGTTGCAAACCGTGCATGTTTTCCCAACTCATCACGGTTTGCCGTGGTGAGTTCACTTGTCAAATGGGAAGTAGGGTGGCAGCGGTGGTGGCGCAGTAATTTGTACATGGCCTTATCACGCTTGGAATCATTATGAAGATCTTCCGCCAACTTAACAACATTTTAACTTCGAAAGGTATAATTCTGTGTGAAATTATAGTTTTCCTATGATAGAATGGCATGCCATGAGGGCTAAAGCTGAGCAGTGTCGAAAGCCTGCATAGAAGGGCATTGGCAGCCTGCATTCCACTTGCGCTTTGCTGGGGTGGGACTATCGGCTGCCGATACGCGTCTTTCTCCACTGCTCACCTTCAGCCCTCGTGGAATCCCTTTACCAGCCACACACACAAAAAGACGAGTAAGTAGTTAATAAACTATGCAACCAGCGTTTTATTCACCTTTGAAAAGGAGGATACATTTACATAATATGTTGTTTGAATACGAATACACTAATTGTGATACAAAAATAATGTAATGTGGACAGGACCAACTTAATAAAACAATACTGGAGAAGAATTAAACAATAATTTCATCATTAATGAAAATAACAGTCAGTCTGTAGTACTACCATTAAGCACCATGAATGTTAGCCAAATTTGATACTGGTCAACACCTAAAGAGATAATTGTCTGTTCCAATTTATAGCCTGGCCACTACATCCTACTTGAGCTGTATCCTCCTTCCATTCTTCTGTCTTCTGGAGGAGACAGATTCTTGAGTGGTCTTTGTTGACCAGAATATTGAAGTGGGCATTTATAGCCCCAATAGCACCATAAATACTGTCAGTGCTTACAATTAGCATGTTCAGACTCGCTTTCCATGTCATCTGCCAATTTCTCTGACCCCCCCCTTTTTTTTTCTTATCATTTGTATCAACGTCGGAGTTACCCGCACTTTCTCGGATTTCTCCAAAGCCTCTTAGCGATTATCTTCGAAGAAAATAGTAAGAAAATACACAGTTATCTGTTATGATCTGTGACTAGAGGTTATCCTACAGCCCTGGAACTCCCCCAGAAAAAAACTCCAAACTAAAATTAACATGTTTCCTTTTGTTCTTCATGGAGCATTCACTGAATAGAGGCCTAGTACAGTTTAATGAAAGCGTATCTGTTCTGGTGCAGACCCTTATATTGTGCTTTTATCCTTCTCTAGTATTTCTTTCCTTTTCAACCGCTGCTTGGCACTCAAGGTTGCCAGTAAAGAAAAAAAATACTAATAATGTACGAAACATTTTTGTTCATGAATGCACGTTTTGATATACGAAGATAGTCGCAAGTTTGCTAAAAACTCCCAATCGAACAAAAAATTGTATGCCAGCTTAAATGATATTTCAGGACAAGAGACTACATGTATTATAACAATGTGCATTCCTGAAAGTTCCTCCCCAACTTGAATCCCTAACAATTCAGTCCAATAGCTAAGCTTGATTATATGTCTTAAATAACAGCAAGCCTATGTCATTACGTCTTTGCCAGTATAATAAAGTGTAAAACGTGCATGTACCTATGAACAGACAAGGCAGCAAAATATGTTACCTTATAATTATCATCCTATGGCATGTGATGGTACTAACGTGCAGGACTTGAACATGACAAATTGACATGTGTTAACATTTTTTCCTGAGTTGCCTGAACGTACTGCTGGGTATCTTGCATATAAACCCCAATTGATTAATGAAAGAGATCTTTGATGGAATCTTGAGACTTATACTCATTCACGGCTGATAAGTTGACATGGTCAAGGAAGGTTTATATAAATGTCTATTCTACCATTTAACATTTTTAAATGCGTGTAATACTCACAGTGATCGGCTTCACATTATACAAACTTTTGTGCATGTATCCATATATGGGCTTGTGCTATCATTACACAGAATAAGGAAATAGAATACACTTTGTGTTCAGAACCAAATATATTTACAACAAACTTGAGTCAAGAGGATTCAAGCATTTTCTTTTTTTTAATAAAATACTTCTACAAATTTTGCTGTAAATAGACTCACCTGTTTCGCTACTTAATTTTACCTTCTCACATCATTATGGTTTAGTATTCACCTTTCTGACATTGTCGGCTAACATGTAAGTGCACATTTACTCAATGTAAAAAGTTACTCAATTCGGCTGTCCCACACCAGGGCCGGGAGTCAGTCATAGGCTGTCCTGAGCACTTGGTCAGAAATTGGCAGTGTTCACTCAATTATTACAAATTTGATTGATTCTTTTGAAACATAAACTAAGGGTTTACACCTAAATAGAACTTGATTTCTTGGATACTTTCATAGTGAGGAGTAGGTGTCATCCTGTAGTTTGTTTTACATTTCTGGTACAGGGTGTCCATTGTAACAATACTTGTTAGGAATTCCCCAGGTTGATACAGGTCTCTGCATGGCTGTAACTGTTTAGTTTGTAATCACTGCGATTGAATGTATATCCCCAGTTTGTTCCTACCTCAGTTATACAATGGCAAGTGGTTGCACTTATGTGTGTTATCCAGCTAGAAAGGGTACATAGTAGTTCATGGGTGAGTCACTTTATTCTTATCTGAGCTTGTTCTATACTATTTAGACAAGGAGCCGCTACTCAGGGAGACATGTGTGGGCACAGGCTCCGAAACATGTTCTGAGTAGTTACCGGCCAAAGACCCTTTAATTTATTTGGGCTAATACAGCCTATGTCAAAATTTTACAGAGGAAAGTTTGCAATATGGATGATAGTACTTCCATATGTATATAGGTTAGACAGTGACAGGTTAACTTATGGAGAGTAAAGAGTTCGGATGGCGGAATAGGGTAATGACTACTGGGAATGGTTCTGGACAAAAAGACACAAATACAATACTACATGCATTAGATTATTAATGGGTGTGACTATTAGTAAGGATTTCTGTACCAGTATAACAAACATAATTATTAAACGAAATGTCCAGTGCAGTCAAAATACACTGGGCAAAGACTGGTTCTACAATATAATTAAGGACCGGGTAAATGAGTTATCTTATTGAAGTGGTCTCAAGAAATGTATCCCTTTACACTCGATGAAATACAACAATACACCAGATTGGATCTCGAAAGTCATATTAAACGTCTTTCAGCTTGCATCATGGATACAAAGTTTACAAAAGTAGGTACATGTTTAACATAAACCGTGAAGCACCCTACCTAGGTTTCATACTGTAAAAGTACATGTATGGTTGTACTCCTTTTTAACCATCTGGATTTCAAAGTTGAGGTCCTTTATAAAAGTGGTTCGTGACCTTGAAAACGGGTTAATGTCACGTTAATGTTCATTTAATTTGACCGCTGACCTAGTGCACACCTGATATAAGTTTTGGTAGTTACCTCTCTCTATATAATCCCAATAATGAATTTAATGTGTTTTGACACCTACGGCGCTAGTCGCATTTAGTACTACCAGTGACACCACCATGGCTATATATGCCAGACGTTCGTCTGTATATCATTTCTGCAATGGTATATGGATATATGTGCACACCTGAAGATGTAATAACCATTACAAAAAATTCATTCCTGAAATGTATTCCCTCTGTTATCCAATGTAACGTTATATACATGTAACTACAACTTTGTATTACAGGCCAACAGTACAACACAACATTGCTAAAATTATGTTGTACCTACTTGCCCACAAAGTGTAGAAATCTTTTTGATATGAACATAGTCGTTTAAGTAATTTTATCCACATATATATGACACAAGTATGAAAGATTTGCATCCATTTGACGAGGTACATACAACCCGGGTTCCACAGTAACACCAGTATGATATTATAACAAGATTTGGACAAATGTTGTCAGAACATTAAAGTGTATGGCGTTACAAACATATGTACAACGTTTTACAAATTTGGTATTCGTAAATGTCGCTAAATAAAGTTTCAAAACCTTTCTCTAATGTTACAAGACAATTTGTCGGGACATTTTCGAATAACATTTGTGATTAATATTTTTATGATATTCTTATATTATTTTATAATGATATTTTGGTGCATTTTTATGAAATGGTATGTGCTGACTGGAATGTAAGTAGATGATAACAGTAAATGAGTATACATTTTTGTTGCTGTAACATTTTTATTTACAACCTGGCAAAAGTACAATTAACTTTCTAAACACACGCATGGTTGGTTAAATGACGTTGCACCAACGTGTTGGCCATGCCGATAATCACTCTTAAGAAATTAAGAGAATTTTAGCATTTTTGTTTTGAGCAAGTTTATAAACACATATAGATTAACATATATAGGCCTATAAAACAAACATGAAAGATTTTTTATCCATCTAGTAAAAGAGATAAGGTAGAACAGATGCTAACGTTGACCGTTAATACATTGTTGTTGTTTTACCTGACCAAATCCACCAAATAGCGTGAGACACCATCAATATTTTAGTCGAATATCAGTGGAAGTTGAAAACTGTCCAAGTCTTGACAAGCCCTTCAACATAAACATCACTACACACAACAGGAAGACTTAGGTATCGACCAAGCAATACATTATTCATAAAATATCTACAGATCATGAGATGCCATATGACAACCTAAAATGACTCAAGAAAAATGGAAGTGGACAACAGTTTTCAACAATGCCAGAGAAACTGCACCGAAAATCCAAGTAAACAAGAACCATGCATGATCAATACCTGTCAGTCATTAACAAGCAAGTCAAAATCCAGGGCTCCAAGGTAGACATTCCAACTTTATAATATTTTCATATCAATGAATGAATATAAAATGGAAAACATATCTCTGCTGACAGTGACAGGTACCAACAAAAGTTAGCAGTAGCTTAAATCGATTTTACGCTAGCAAATCTCAACTTTACAAAATGGCCTGCTTCAATTGAATTCAATCAGTCTAATTAACCTTGATACACAAACACCATAAGCTGGCCCAAATCGATTTATTCCATCCATCTGAGTGTAATTTACTATGTTAAATGCAAATTCATCACGTCTGTCTTATAATCTAACATTAATTCACTTTTATCATTATATGTACAAATGAACATTCCGTGTCATTGTCTGTGGTTTCCTTTAATTCCAAATCGCCATGGCATATTTGGGAAAGAAATTGTTCCAAAATGAAATCTGTTCATGAGATAACTGATTATCTGTACCATTCAACTGTTCCAAGATCTTAGAATTAAACAAAATCCCAAAACGTGTTTATACCAGAGGATGCTTCTACCTGACCACAGTAATTAAACCTTGTATGTACCTTCTTAAAGACGTTAGACAGCAAAACTCACAATAATTTAGAAGAGCACGATTAAAAGCCTACTATCAATCGGAAAAGCACAACCTAAAAACAACGTTGGTAAAATGACGTGTGTTATACCGATTATAAATTGAGGTCCCTGAAATGTAGAAACATCCCCATCCTAAAAGTAACAATATTTAGCAATTTCACTTATTTTCTTATCATTTCATGAACTCTCTCTCTCTCTCTCTTTCTCTCTCTCTCTCTCTCTCTGTCTCTCTCTCTCTCTCTGTCACACACACACACACACACACACACACATATATATATATATATATATATATATATATATATATATATATATATATATATATATATATATATATATATATATATATATGAAACGTCTTTATCCATTTGGTAAGGGATATGAAAGATAACGTTGTATGCACATTGTTATAACGTTGCAACTCAACATGATCAACCTAACTCACTCAGAACTCAGAAACGATTTACTTTGACATCAAAGTGGTAGTAAAGAATCATTAATCACAGTGACAACTAAAAGATTTTCATGACAAGTGACTCTAAAGCAGTAAGTAATTTTCAAAAGACAACATATTGTCAGGGTAACCCCGGCTAAGGAGTCTCATCCGTTATCACCCGGGCTACATGATATATTATTCATCCTATACAATGCAGACCACGCCGATATTTAAACATATATAAATTATATGGAAAAGAATATATTTTTTAAAAAAATACCTGACAGAAATGAAATCTGTGTTTGTGTGTTGCAGACATAACAAATTAGAAGGGCGCAAGCTTCAGACTATTGGTTTAACAAACATATTTTTATATATTTAGAATAGCCCAGCACATAAGTGTGAATGAATTTCTTCGTTAATGATCAGTGGCGTCTTCTCAAGTACTGCAAGGATGACGAACCGAATACTTTTCTTAGTGATTTGACGTGATGGAATGGTAAAACGAGGTGTGTGGTAAAATCGGGTACCATATTCATGGAAGACCGGATTAGGAACAAACATGTCATCAAAATATCTGGACACTTGATTATGAATGCATCTGAAATATAGTTTGAAAACTTTTAGTAGTAAAAATTCCTCCTTTTTTGACAAATTGAATTTTTTGAAAAAGGGTTCTGCATGTGTATTTAATGGTATTGCTTATCAAACGGATAGGTTTCGCAATTTTACAATTCTATCACATGAATGACCCCAAACCAGAATTGCATAGTTAGGGTGCGGTAAAAACAATGAATTATATATAAGTACAAGTGCTTCTATTGGTAATAGTTTGTGGATTCTTTTCAATGTATATATTGTACGCGATAGCTTATTATGTGTGGGTGCCCACCCAAACATTTTGTTTCTCCAAAAAATATTTTTCTTTCTTTCTTTCTTTCTTTCTTTTTTGTCTCTCCTCTTTGCAACCAGATTTGTCCGGAGTTTTTCTCGGACCCTACTGTTCCAAAAAACACCAAACTTGTCTTGGTGACTGACCTACCAGTGAAATTAGGCACCTGACTTGGAATAGCCATGATGTTTAAAATTATGCAAATAAGGGAGAATTAAAATTGTGAAAGGTCCATATCTTCCAAACTATTGCAGATAGACACAGAGTTATAACTTACACATATGGGTTTGAGACATCTGTCAATGAACAGTGAACAAAAGTTCTAGAAGTGCAACTAAATTTGGCAAGTTTGAAGCTTTTTTGTCATGTGAATTGTCTGAATATATTCTTATGGATGGAGGAAAAGCGGGGCAATATGTGTTAAATATAAAATGATTTGTTACATTTACACAAAATAATTACGACTGTAGTCATTAATTATATATGATGTCAAGTCAGTTTCACATGTTGAAATATTTAATGGAACATTCATCACTCAATACTTTTAGTGGAAAAAAGCTCATAATCACCATGCAAACCGTGTTAAGGGAAATGCATATTTGGATCCAGTGTGGCTATAAAATAGTGCTGCTCACTGCTGATTGGCTGAAGACCAGGTTTAAGACACGGTCCACTGAATATGCAAGCCTGCCTTTATACAGTGCTCTTAACTGAGCCCCATGGGGTCTGCCTCATCACTGGACGTGCTTGTATGTTTGCACAGCTGTGTGTATGTAGGAAGCAGCAGCTATTTCCTGCTTGGATAATTGTCAGGCCATTTTTGTATGTGTGAAAGAGGTGATGACTGGGCTGTCCCTCTCCCTCTCCCTATCCCCCCCCCCTCTTTATGTCTTGGTGCCGTCCCAGACATACTGTTCTCTCATGTTTTTCTTTCTTTCATTCTTTCTTACTTTCTTCTTATTATTTTCACTACATAATTTGTCCAGACCTTTTCTCACACCCCGTGCAAGCTACAATGTTTACACTTGGCATGGTAACAGAGCTAGTAAGGGAGTTGGTATATCTGATTCGGAATAATTGACATGTTTAAAATTACGCAAATTAGGGCCTTTCTTAAATTTTAAGGCTCCATACCTTCCAAACTACTGCAGATAGACAAAATTTTAATGGGCACATGTAGGTTTGTGACATCAGCCAATATTATGGACAGTAAATGAAACTTGTAGAGTTTCAACTTTATGCAAATAGGGGGTATTGAAAAATTTAAAAGTTGAATATATCCAAAACTATTATAGATAGAGATGAAATTCCAACTTCAATTTATCAGTTTGTGGCAAAGCCACATCCAATGAACCATTAATCAAAGTTATAGAATTTTTAATTAATGCAAATTCGGTGGATATGCAAAATTTGAAATCTTGAATAGCTTCAAAACTATTATAGATAGAGGTGCCATTCCAACTTCAAATTTGGGGTTTGTGACATAGCTGCATCTAATGAACCATGATCCAAAATTGTACAATTTTGATTTATGCAAACAGATGAATACAAGAAATTCAAATCTTGAATAACTTCAAAACTATTACATATAGAGGTGCCATTGGAACCTCAATTTGTAGGTATGTGACAAAGCCGCATCCAATGAACCATAAACCAAAGTTGTAGGATTTAATTTATGCAAATTAGGCAAATGCACAACATTTAAGTTTTGGTATAGCTTCAAAACTATTACAGATAGTAGTGTCCTTCAAACCTTGCTTTATAGGTTTGTGACATGGCCACATCCATTGAACCAAGAACCAAACTTATAGCATTCTAATTTAGCAAATTAGCATAATACACAAAATTTAGATTATGTTTATGGCAAAGTTTACCATTTTAAACTAATCTCATTTTGAAGGCACCCAGACAGATTTGCTCTCAAGCAAATCTTCTTTTGTGGTTTGCAATTTTATTTATGTGGCTATTCAAGGATAAAGTTTCACTAATGACTTACCCTGGAACACCAGTATTGACGGGAAGTGGTTTGGACGTAACACAATCAAAGTTTACGAACTGAAGTCTATTTGTGAGCTAACTTTTAAACCAGTTTAGTTCTGCACCTGGAATTCCATAGTAATTTTACTTATGTGAGAGAGTATCGTGATGTTGGGTGTCAAAAGCTTTTGACAAATCAAGGAAAACACTAAACGTATTTGTCCTGCGTCAAGAGTTGACAAATTCTATCAGTTAATTCACGAACAGCATTCTCAGTAGAATTTAAATGCTTGAAACCGTGCTGACTATCATAGAATAGATTACTTGATGTAAAGTGTTTATAAAGTTGGCGGTATACGACTTTAACAAAGCTGACCAGGATACAACCTAAACACAACGTTAGTAAAATGACGTTGTATGAACATACAGTCAAAGTAGAAAATAACAGCTTTTAAGATTAGCAACATTTCAGCAATTTTAGTTGTTTCAATACTTTTATACATATACATATATATATATATATATATATATATATATATATATATATATATATATATATATATATATACATTTACACAAAAATGAAATATTTTATCCATTTGGTGTATGAGATAAGCAGTACAGTTGGTGCGTACGATATGGGTAAACTAAAATACAACCTACCCACAACATTGGTAAACATTGAGATCACGTTGTGTGTTTGCCAGGATTAACCCTAACCTTAATGACAGCCAGGTTCCCATCTTCCAAATTTTTAACAATTCATGTCTGTTTCCTCGGCATCGCTTCGCTAATGCTGCTTTATGTCGTACAACCAGTGGTTTTTTGCATTGCTGATCCAAATCCTATGCATATAAATGATGAGGGTACACTATTTAGGGGGCACATTGCTATCTATCTATCTATCTATCTATCTATCTATCTATCTATCTATCTATCTATCTATCTATCTATCTATCTATCTATCTATCTATCTATCTATCTATCTATCTATCTACCTATCTATCTGTCTGTCTGTCTGTCTGTCTTTCAGTCTGTCTGTCTGTCTGTCTGTTATCTTTTGGGGGATGATTTCAAAGTATTTCTTTTTTAATGGTCTAAATTGTGAAGCCTGAGACAGCCGTCAGTAGTAAATAGTAAGCAGCGTTCACGCCCTCAGCAGTACATGGTAATCAATGACTAAGCCCTCAATAGTTCATGATTATCAATATCTCCTGTCGCTACTGAGATTATATATGCACCAAAAATCTAATTTCTCCCCCAAAACGCATCCTTTCATTGAAGTGACCGTTTATAACCTTGACCTTTAGATCGAGTTGACAAACTAACGGACGGACAACTTACGGACAACCCGAAAACATAATGCCTCCCTCCCCATTGTGGGTGCCTCCCACCCCATTGTGGGGGAGGCATAAAAATTGTAATTGCAGGCAGCGAATGTAGTTTGGCATACAATAACGGAGGTTCACGTAGTGATCATCCCGCACGTGCAAACAAAACGACCCGTGAATAGACATCGAAAACACATAGACTATGGTCCATGAGCATACATTCATGAACACAAAGGCCAAATGATCTGCAAGTCACGTCTTTATTCTAGAGCAGCTTATTCAAGCAAATCTACCGGTAGGCATGCAGTTGCTGGACGTATCAGTAAGAAGTAGTTGAACTTGCTGGGCGTTTGCATAAAATGGTCGGAGGACACACCATTCCCGCACACTCAAGAGAAAACCACTTGGGCCAGGAAGATGATCTCAATAAACTGCAACATTTGCCTTGGATTCATGATTTAAATGTAGAAGGACAACAAAATCAATATTTGAATCCTCCGTTATATAATTTAACCGACATAATCTTCTTTTTCCCGGTCTGTTTTAGTTTGTTTGCTCTTTTGCTCTGAAATATGTGACTTAATTTTGCTTCGATGTTACGCCGTAAGAACGTAGCTTCCATACTGTGTCGTATTTTGGCCTAAAAGCTAAGGTGGACACGTGTGTATTTTATATTCACAGGTAACATTGTGGACACACTATTGTTTCATGTACAAAGAAACACACCATAACCATGCGTTTTACAAAATTTATGATACATCGTCATCAATTGCACATCATGAAAATACCCTCAGGTGAATTCGCTTTAGTGAAAACTTCACCAAAGCCAGTTGCTTATTTTAATCCACAAATATATGTAAATGCGTCTGCATTACTCATTTACAAGTGCAGGAGCATTCCACACTGCTAGTCATAGAACAAGTATAATTGATCGGTTAAAATAACTTAATACTGCCCTCACGGGGCCAATTACCAGCCGTGCACATATGAAATACATACCAGTAAGTGCTTGTTGTAATATGATTATTGACGAGAATGCTCGCCATGAGGAAGTACGTCCGCTCATCCCAGAACCATAGTTTGATTTTATTGAATTGTACATTGAACTGAATAAATAGCATTGCATATTACTATCACCACAGTTCTTTAACCCTTGGCCCCTTGAATTAAGACTAAGTCAACAGCTTTCCTTGGCATGGGTTGGGCACTTAGTGCCCAACCCATGCCGAGGAAAGCTATTGACCTGGGGCATGTGATCTTGAAAAGTCTTCATGTACATTTCTCAGTCAAATTGTTTTTCATAACTGTTGAAATTAGTTGAAAACACTGAAGCAGACGACATTTGACCACCAGCCGATTTTGGCCGGTTTGAGGGGGAAAGGCTTAACCTGGTTTATCCAGTAACTTACAGGATGCTAGTGATGTGCAGGTTCTCCTTTGCAAGCTAAGTTCATAGATACATCTCTCACCAGTACTGTCGGTCCAAAACTACGCAATCGCAAACCACTATAAGATAGGGATGCATCTAGCCATTTCGCATTAAAAACATTCATAGTGCAAAACACAAGAGAGGTAAATGTGAAAAGGTAATTTTACTCAAGCAATATATTGTAAATTAATTTCAATGCATTTTTTTTAATTTTCGCATAATAAGTTGATAGCACAAAAACAATGAAATTGTATTCTGACCATTGGTTTCTAACTTGTCGATGAACTTGAAACCGAATGTACAGAAGCAGATAATAAACTTCCATTCATCAGTTCCTGATCCATGAATATGAGACAAGGAAAAGCACTGGTGCTTTCTCTATTAAAATTGTCTCGTAGAATTCAAAATTCAACAATGATACGCTGTACAGCACACATTGTCTGAGAACTATTCAACCGAAGATTTAGTTTATGCCATGTTATAATCATAATGTAGCTAGCGCTAGAGAAGAGAGATTGGCCTCATTGCAATCCTGTGTCCATTTGTAAAGTGTGTCAGTTTAATTCCTACCAATTACCCTTTTTCTAGAATAATCGGGCTTCTTGTTCTGTAATAGCAGTCAAATGGGCAAGTACTTAAATCCAGGGACTCCTCCTTTTAAGTGCCTGGGGCGGTGGGCACGTACTATAAAACGACTGGCTCTCCATACCAAAATGTGAAACGAAATGATGAACACAGAAGGCCAGGGATTCCTTAGCTTTATTCATTTTGTTTTTGATTAGTTTGTACATAAAAGCAGTAAAATGTCTTTTGAACTAGACATATTTTCAACCATGTACATGTAGTTAAAATGTAGTTCTTTTAACATACCTGTCAAGCTAAATCTTTAACCCAGGCCTCGTGTAAGGCACGAAGTTTTTCAGGAAATATTACCCATGCAGAGATAGTGACATTTTTGTGCCATCAGTTTTATCAGAAATATTTCATCTGGGCCCTTCCTAGAAACCATGATACCCTTTCTTTGGGATTATTTTTTGTATTCATGCATATTTTTTGGGATCACACCTTTATTTGTCTACTTTGTACATGTTCTACATTGTGGTTGAATATTTTTGTAAAATGTGGGCGTGAATACAGGGCCCACCTGCAAAGCATCTTTCCTTTAATGTGTGGTTACACTGGTAAATAAACCAAAAAGGTAAAACGAAAAAATGAAGATATGGACAGCAAATCCGCAATCTTTATTGTTAATCCTGACAACATTGATCACCAAAACGTCAGTGGTTCTGGTTTATGGTACCCTTGGGCGGGTAACATGAAAATTTGGCATATATACTCTCTCACCCCCTCTCTGTATTTTTACAGATTGTTTCCCTTTCGCCAGGCTGTGAAGTTAGTCAGAAACGTCTGTGGAATATTAAAACTAGGATAGCTTTACACCTGCTGTATCACATTTTTCTGAAAAAAAAACGGCAACCAGTTTTATCCTAAGCAGCATCCTTCTTTTAACTTTCATGTACCAACTTCTTCCGCCCTCCTAACATGTATATATATATATATATATATATATATATATATATATATATATATATATATATATATATATATATATATATGTGTGTGTGTGTGTGTGTGTGTGTGTGTGTGTGTGTGTGTGTGTGTGTGTGTGTATTATAGTTTACTACAAACCAGAAGTTTCAAGTTCACATGCTGATTTTATACAAGTTTTCAAATATGTCTTGTTTACAGGCAAGCTTTCCGATATGACCCACCACATATAGTATCGTGTTTATGCATGGCGAGAATACAGGCTCTCAAAAATGTGTTTGTGCGCTCGGATTTATTTCTTCGTGCAGGTTTATCCAGGTATGGGATCTTTAGCTGTTTACATCCACCTTGGACATTGTAAACACGTTTTTAAATCAAGTAGGCGGACGGAACCGTGCGGTGACTTGTTTGTTCGTAAATATGACGTAGTCACTCGTTTGATAAGTTGTGTTCGTATGTGCTTGTTGTGAAAAGTACGAAATGAAAAAAAAATGTTGCCCTGTGGTTGAAGGTAAATTTTCAAATGGATAAACGGTATGGAAAGATAAATGAAAGCTGGGTATCTCTGATTGCAAAGCAACAATTTGGAAAACTT
Organism: Hermodice carunculata; assembly: GCA_964020975.1. Lineage (NCBI taxonomy): Eukaryota > Metazoa > Annelida > Polychaeta > Eunicida > Amphinomidae > Hermodice > Hermodice carunculata. The sequence continues at coordinate 78,248,567 of OZ026615.1, read as the reverse complement.
CTTCATGCCTTTCTGTAATGTTTTGCACAAGGATATTTTTACCAAAGTAAATAGCAGAGGACATTACGCACGAAAGTGGTTCAAATAAAATTAAATATCATGTGTTTTTGGGGCACTACATGGCAAAACTTTATCAATAAAGAAATGAACATCAATCCTGACTAGTCAAATTTCAGCCGCTTCGATCGCGATAAAGTTCGGGACTAAGCACAGATACTTATTTATCTTAAATAAACAAATCAACAAATGTTGCAGGGAACCTCGGCCAAAATATTGGGCTTTTGAGATGTATTCGGCTGTACCAGCCTACGTTTGCGGGAGGACATTTTATATGACCTCCATTCTGCTCCAGTTTTACCGTTGTTCTAGAAGAGGACAAATCCCAAGTTCAAGGGATTTATCTGGAATCCTGCTTCTTTAAATCCCGAAGCGAAGCGTAGGGATTTAAAAATGCAGGATACCAGATAAATCACGAGAACAAGGGATGTATCCTTTTTATGCCATGCCTTCTTTCTTTTCATGAATATAAATGCATTTTAACATGTATTCACCAAATTAAATCAGTCCTGTGTTGAAATTTAGCCATAGAAATTTAAAGCAGGGATATATGTGTAAGCAGGTGACATATATATATCCCTTTAGAAAACAAAGGAGGCATGGTATAATTCCTTTGGGTCACGCCGACCAATAAAACGGCAGGAACAAGTACTGAGGACGATGACTGATGATGCAGGAAGACTCCCAGTTACAGACCTTTTGAACAGTTGGGGATTAGGCATCTTAAACCCCCGATCGATTTCTAAACTAGCAAAGGGGTATGCGTCTTTAAGAATGCATATGACAACGTTCACAACTTCCTATCTGAAATATTAAAACACATCTGAAATGTCAGCAGCATGTAAACAAGAGCAACTACCAGAGGTAATACGTATGCTTCAAAAGTGAGGCGGACTGCACTAAACGAAATTCTTCAATGCAGGTGCCAAACAGTAAAATAAACGTCCCCATGACCTTCCCAAGTCAACTTCAATAATGTCATTACCACTCATATAAAAACCCGCCGGTACTTGCGGCCCTGTATCCACTATCGGGGCAAAATTCTCCCCTAAGCTCCATCTTTCACTCTACAGGGCGCTTGACAGGTCCGCCTAGCGATGCTACTTAATTCATAGCCTGGGGGCGACATCAGTGTCTGATACAAAATCCCTATTCTGGGGCCCACCGCTGCCTACAACTGCTATTTGTATTGCGTTCTACTTACATTTTTAGGCAAGCCTCACTCTGGAAAAGTCCCACTATATATTGTATATTACCTTCATTCAACAAATTAACCTTCCCTAAACACTAATCACACCCATATTTTGGATACTACCTCTTCAAAATAACGAATTGGAAATAACTCAAAATAGCTGCCATTTTAAAATTTGTGCATTCCGCACATTCATTCAACTAATTAACCTTCCCTTAACACAAATCACACCTATATTTTTGATACTACTTCTTCAAAATATCGAATCGGGAATAACTCAAAATGGCTGCCATTTTGAAAATTGTGCATTCTGCACCCAATGGTTTGAGATAAATGAGTATAGCATTGGGACCGTTATAATATATGAAACCAAAAGTCTATATTTTACAAATATTTTAGAGCATCAAAAATGGTAGGCTATATGCAGCAAATGTATTTTTGTTCAAATGTCCCATCCTGCAAAAGGCGCAATCTTGAAATATATGGGATGTCAATGTTGTACATATTTGTACTTTGGACATTTTCACGCTTTGGTTTCAAGATGGAAGCAGGGGAAGCCCGTCTGTGCACAGTACACCATTATTATTTATCATTTAAATACACGATTAAATATAAATTTGGACGGTGGTTCCATGATGTTGTAGACCCTTGCTTTCGGGATGGATGTGAGCATTTCTACGCAATGCATTGCGCCATGTTTAAAATGGTGCTCATGGGAAATGGTAGCAACGTGCCTGTCTTGTATTGCCAGAGCATCGTGTCGCATTTGGAATTGTAACTAACCATGATAACTGCTTCAGACACAACCGAGCAGACCGATTAAAGTTAAAAGTAATTTAAAAGCTGGTAAGTCATGTTTTAAAAGTTTTTTAAAGAGCATTTGCCCTGGTCACTCGGAGAACGGACACCTGGAACCCAGTGAAACAATGAAATATTACGATAGCGCTCACCAAACAACTGGGGCTATGTTGTTTCACCAAACATTCGAGGCTACGCAGCTATGCTGTTTCCCCGGCCCAAGTTAACCCTCTAGGCAAGTTGAAAGAAAATGCGTGTGAGTTGACTTTACTGCAAAATAACGGCGCACAGGTCGAGTTTTTTTCAGTATGGTCGGTCGGGTTTCAGGAACCACAGATATATTTCTGTTAGGCCTTAGGTAACTTGGACATTTGTTCAAACATGTTTAAAATGGATGCTCTTTCTTCTTTAACACATCACCTCCATTGACGTCAGTTTGATTTGCTTGAAATGTTTCATAAAATTTATTTAATACAATTGAGGGTCGAGTTTCTTCAACAGGGTCGGTCGTTTTACCGACACCACAAATATATAATTTTGTTAGGCCTTAGTTACCTTTGACATTTGTTCAAACATGTTTAAAATGGGTGTTCTTTTCCCTTTTACACATTACCTCCATTGACGCCAGTTTAATATGTTACCTGGGCACAGAAGGAGGCACTTGTTTAAATCAAAATATCTCAGGGCTTTCTTCTGTGATTCCATACCTAATCGACCATATATCACCGCAGAGTTCACTCTTAATACATTTCACTGGCATCATTGCATGTATGTACACACACACACACACACATATATATATATATTATGGGGATATCATGTCTGGATAAGTTACCGTAGTTTGTTTGTATTTTTTTTACTTATGTACTTCGTGTACGAATAAAATATATATGTACATATATATACATATATATATATATATATATATATATATATATATATATATATATATATATATATATATATATATATATATATATATATACATATATATGTGTGTGTGTGTGTGTGTGTCTGTGTGTCTGTTAGTTTCCGGTCCCATCATTGTCATCATTCTGGACGCCTATTAGGCCTTATGGAAGATACGTTGTCTATTATTATCGTTATTATCATCATCATCATCATCATCATCATCATCATCATCATCATAATCGTCGTCATCGTCATCTCAATTGAAAAGCAACAAAGACGCACCTTTTACGCACAATCGCAAATTGAAGATTAAATTTGTGTATTACATCCTCCTATATTCCAGAGAAATAGGCGAGAGGCAACGGATTTTCAGTTGGAATGACACCGATCGAAATAAGAACTCGCATTTTACTTGGGGATGGTTCAACATTTTCATCAATATTTAATTAATACTTACAGTACGGGGGGGGGGAGTGGTTCTGTACACTTTCACAGAATATGGAAAATGATGGTCAATTTTGGCCCATTTTGTGCAATTTTGGTATGATTGTTTTGAAAAATCGTCATTTTAAAGTACTAATTTGGGGAGGAAGGGGTCATAAAATTTAGTATCCTAAGTACTAATTCAAAAATGATAATAATGTTGAACCATCCCTTAAATTCACTATTTTATTTGAAAATTAGAAATAGGATAGTTATTGACAGTCCTTACATTCATGCATGGAAGATGATACTGAGATATCACATCGAATTGAAATTTGACAAGACGAGACACACAGTTCATATTTTCAATCACACAAGTCGGTCAAGTAAAACTGGATATAGCTTATGGCAAAGCAACCAAGCAACGCCCTCTGCCCTACATTCCAAGGATTCTTGGAACAAACCTCGGATTCTTGGGGGTGAGCCTTGGAAAGCAGAGCAGCTGGCCATTTGATATTTGCTGGCAGGTATTTCTCATGAGGAAGGTGTACAAGTACAAGAACGTTTGTTGCATCTTCCGTTGCTGATTGCTTGTTCTTGTAACGCACTGTAGCCAGACATTTTAAAATTTTAATGGCAAATATAACTTCTGTGATAGGCGTGCAACGAAATTTTAATTTGGTAATTGATACAACTTACAATTTGGAAAAAGAAACACTTTTGAACCAAATGCTGGACCAAAATAACGAGACAAATTCGTAACGTGTAATTCCACATAAAAGAAATGAATACAGGTGCAATAAGTAGGAACCTCTTTATTTCATTATCATATTCAAAGTAATAATCAAACGTAAACGGGCTATATAAATATAAAGGCTTTCAAAACGAATACTATAACGTATGTGTTGATAGTTGTGACAAGTCTTTTGACAATAGTTTACCCCCCCCCTCCCCCTTGATGATCTTCAAACCCTTTGCCTTCTGGTAATGTATCAGGGTTGAATGTAATGTCATGCGACGATCTAAATGGCAAACACAATCAGGAAACTTCAGCTAACGCGACGGGGGGGGGGGGGCACCTGCTGGTCTCCCTGTTGGCTCGTGCCTCATGGGTGCGAGTGAACGGGAGACTGTGGATGTTCCACCCTGTGGTTTTTATTTTCTTGCGTGACATCTCGATGTTTTATGTAATGATCTTGTATGTATTGGTATATTGTTTACATCAGTTATCTTGTTGTATGTTTTAATGCATATTTTAATTTCCCAGAATCTAGGGGTTCAATAAAGTTTATTATTATTAATAGTCTATACAATTCAAAGGCATAAATATCATTTTATATCTAGGCATATCTTACAATGTTTACAGGCTTCAGCACAACTGACTCTACACTTGGCATATTTATATATATATATATATATACATATATATACATATATATATATATATATATATATATATATATATATATATATATATATATATATATGTATATATGGATAACACACAACAGGAGGACGAATGTTATTCTATATATTTAATAAGCTACCATGACATACATTTATCAAATAAACATACATTGTGAAACTGTAATAATCATTAACATACGGTTTGGCATCAGGGAGCAGCAAAATTGGTCACCAATTGCTCCTCGGTGAATTGGGGGTAGAACTTAATCAATGCATCCCATTCAGGTGAAATGGACTAAGATTGCCCAAAGAAAAGGGGGTGAATATATATATATATATATATATATATATATATATATATATATATATATATATATATATATATATATATATATATATATATATATATATATATATATATATATATATATATATATATATATATATATATATATATATATGTCACGGGCCGTGTTGAAACATCGAAAGATCAATTGGGCCAGGTGTCTTGCCATTTACATTATGTGCTGTCACAAACGTGTTTACTGCCACATGTGCAGTGCTGGATGGAGAGACTACCCGAGCTTCCTTGGAAGTCCAAAGTTGATAACTTCCACGATGACATTTTTCATCGGGCGTCGCAGAAACTGCTGTCTGGTGTAAAATTACAAGTTGACAATCACCATGCTTTTGTTATTGCGCCACTAATCATAAGATATTGGGTCCTTGTATGGTGTTTTCCTTTTTTTTTTTTTTTTCAACACGTGTCCCAAAAGGCTGTATTTGTTTGAACTTTATGGTGACCCAAACATTCTGTTGGAAAGAATGGCTGTTTGTATACCTCTTCTTACTTGTATATTGAAAAGAGTGCTTAAACAAAGCACTATCTACAGACCACGCCACGGGCAGCTGTATTATCTCAAATTTAACCTGAACACAATACCAATATATAATCCACACATTGTTTGTTTTAACCCTCTCTGTGGTTTGTTAAAGACAGCGTCAACATTTTCCCCAGCTGTGTTCTAGCCTTCATTGGACTTAATGATCCGAAAACGCGTAACAGAAAGCTGTTAAGCTGGATTCTTCCTTCTCAAGAACAAGGTGCATTAAGGCACCTCAATGAAAGCTCTGTTCTTAGAAAAAATGTGAATATGGAAACATCACAATATTTCAAATTACGGCAACATTTTGTTATTAGCAATTGTGCAGTTAACAGCATTCAGGCGTTGTGTGTGTATGTTGCGGTGCTCGAAGATGAGGTCACGTGACGCGCCCGTTGGCTAAATTATCCATTATACCGCACACGCCACAAATGGCGCTGTTCCTGGTCATTGAGCAACCGGCGCCGGAAGCGAGAACAATGAGACACGCAAAGATGTAAACTCCTGCTACAGTCGAAATGCTGAGACATGAATGAGATTGATTGGCTACCAGCACGCCTCGGTTCCAAGCTAAGCCTTAGGCTGTGACGTCACCAAAATACACAAAATCCAACATGGCGGCCATGATATTAACTGGTATCACATACAAATAAGAAATTTGTAAAAAGTGGTACAAAAGATGTGTTATGATCTCTTACCTTTATATGTCCTCTTTCCACAGATTTAAATCCACATTATGGTATTATTCCAGTCTAATAATAGGGCCATGGTAGTCCAATATGTCCATTTCATTTCTGATCTGTCAGCCATTGCTGACCAAAATATCCAGAAGTCATGTACATGTAATTTGATCAAATTTTGTACAAGCAATGTGATGACAAAATATGTTGCCATCCACTGCAAAAATACTTTCTTGATGCAAGCAGTAAGATGTAGGTCCAAATTAGAAAGAAATAATCTTCTGACCTGACTTTGAATTTCAACCTCTAAAATCCGCCATTTTGCAAAAAAATCCACTTTTTCTACAAAGCTCCACTTTGTAACATGGGGTCTATTCCCGGCAATTTGCACCAAGAATGCACCGCCAAAGCATACAGATCCATAATCCAATGGGGGTGGTGGGATAGAGACAACCTTGTGTCCACCTTTCAGCCAAAAAGGAAGGAACCCCAAAATGACATATTTAGGGGGTAGGGCCCTTTGAATTTTGATCAAATCTGTACAATTTGCCCTAGAATGCTCAAATATATTTTTTTCACAACTTAAAATATCAGTAAGTATGAAACTTAGCCTAATCTATGTTATTACAGAAAAGGTTTTATTTTATCAGTAGTTCTAAACCCCCTTTACTTCCGATAAAATGGACTGTTCTGTTATTCAAATTGGACCACTTGTATCTTGAAAATTTAACCCAATCCAGCCTAAATTTATACCCTCTTGAAAAGCATGAACACTTGTTGGTCAAGTTACAGCGTGAAAGGGTCATGGATCTGTTTTAAATTAAAATGCAAGAGCAGTATCTGGTTGGTGGGTGTTCCAAACAGGCATCTCTTGTGTCTTCAGTGGGGTATCGGGTGACAGGATGCTCGTAAAATGACCATTAATCGTAACCCAATAAATGCACTGACTGTTATATACAGTAAAACCTCTCTAACCGAACACCTCCATATACCAAACACCTCTCTATACTGAACACCATTTCTTGGTCCTGAATGTATACTTCCAATGTTAGCAAACTTCCCTATACTGAACACCTCCCCTTACGGAACACTTTTTTCATGTCCCAAGGGTGTTCGGTACAGGAAGGTTTTACTGTAAGTGGTAAATGACTTATCACACCCCTTTCATGTGATCCGCGAACACCTCAACACTCCCAAATAGCAGGGACTATGATGTGCCCATGCGTCTTTGTTTACATAAGCACTGCCCAGCAATGGAACCGAGAACGAGGCTGCTGATTTGACCCCTAATCTCGCATCTCATTAAACCCAGGTCAGCATCTCGACTGCTACCCGGTCCGGCACACTATTCCTACTGCGTTCCAGCGCCAAGCAGAAACCGTATATTATTGGACGAGGGTACTTAACAATGATAACGCCGAAAATCTTATATAACATATCATTTCATTGCATTGAAAATTAAGATAACAACATTTTTTCTCGTATCCCACATTTTAATTGTGAAAACATGTGGCATCATGGGAAAAGAAAGTTTTACATCCATATCCTGTTACATTTGCAAACGCATTTGTGTATTTCTGTAGTAATATGGCATTCATGGTGAAAGAAATATAACTCCCCATAAAAAAAATATTTGGATATTTTGGGGTTACTAGAATGGCATCTAAAAATATATTCTTTGGAGCAATGAAAATACCCAGGTTCTTGTAATGTTTGTTTGTTTCGATCATATAATAAAGGAAGTTTGTAATAATGATAGGAAAGAAAAGGTGTTGCTTTTTTGGTTCTCTTTCAAATTGTCTAAAATCTTAAGTTGCATTCGTTATTGGATTTGGAATTTCAAGCGCTACTCTTATCTTTGAAATCTTATTGCATTGCCAATGAGAAAAATACGGACCTTAATATTATCTTTCACCAAAGGCGATGATCTGTGGGATAAGATACGAATGTGTTAGACCCCATTGAAAGCCAACATATTTGCCGCATATGAACTCCTTCGGAGTACAACCAGATTTAAACGAAAACAGCGACACTTGAAAATCCAACTCCAATGACAGATGAAACTTCAGATTTTTATGCTTATCGAAAGAAGACTTAGTGCAGATCCAGCTTGAGGTAAAGCTCATTAAAGCAACGCATTTATTCTTACCATAATTCTAACCATGCATTATCACATCATCACACAAACAAATATTTTGAGAAACCAGGGCTTCCACAAATATCACTTCTGCGTGCTACTCTGGAATCAAAGCTCTCAAATTTTAGAGATTTTGGGGGATGCTGTGTCATAAAGGCCATTATGCTATTTTCCCCGGTTTTTTTTTTTTTTTTTTTTTTTTTTTGTTTTGTTTTGTTTTTGTTTGTTTTTTTTTTTTTTGTTTTGTTTTGTTTTTTTTTGTTTTTTTTTTTTTTGTTTTTTGTTTTTTTTGTTTTTGTTTGTTTTTGTTTTTGTTTTTCATGTCATTAACAGGTCAATGGTCATACATATGTAAAGTTTTCTGTGTACATATTTACTCATTCTATGTTTTTAAGACAGCACCCCTGGGCTGTCTAGAGGCTTTCAGCTCACAAAAGCTTTCCCGAAACAAGATTTGTATACCCAGTTCAAATGCTGAGACATGAAGGAGATTGACTGGCTACCAGCAAGCCTCGGGATCAAGCTAAGCCTTAGGCTATGACGTCACCAAACTTGACAAATTCAATACAGCGGCCATGTTATTAACTGGTATCACATACAAATAAGAAATTAAAAAAAATAGTGACACAGAAGATGTGTTATGATCTCTTACCTTTATATATCATCTTTCCCCAGATATAAATCCACATTAGGGTTTTATACCGGCCTAATTTTAAGACCATTTTGTTCCAGTATGCCCATTTCATTTCTCACCTGTCAGCCATTGCCGACCCAAATATCCAGAAGTCATGTATATATATTTTGATTAAATTTTGCACAAGCAAGGTGATTACAGAATATTTTGCCATCTACTCCAAGAATATTTTCTTGATGCTATCAATGAGATGTAGGTCCAAATAAGAAGAAAATAATCTTGTGACCCGACTTTGAATTTCAACCTATAAAATCCGCCATCTTGCCAAAAATCCACGTTTTTTTTTTTTTTTTTTTTTTTACAAAGCTCCACTTTTGTAACATCTGGTCTATTCCCGGTAGTTTGCACATAGAATGCACTGCAGAAGAGTACAGATCCATAATATAATGGGGGTGGTGGCATAGTAACAACCCTGTGTCCACCTTCCAGCCCAAAAGTAAGGAACCCCCCCAAATTCCATATTTAGGGGGTAGAGCCCTTATAATTTTGATCAAAAGTGTACAATTTGCCCTACAATTTTCAAAAACATATTTCACAACTTAAAATATTAATAAGTATGAACCTTGGCATAGTTTATGTCATTGAAGAATTAAAAAGCTTTATTTTATCAGTTGTCCTAGCCCCATTACTTTTGATAAAATGGACTGTTCCTGACCACTTGTATCTTGGAAATTAAACCCACCCCAGCCTCAGTCTTTACCTTCTTGAAAGCATGGACAATTGTTGATAAAGTTACAACATGAATGAGTCCTCGGTCTGTTTTAATTTACAATGCCAAAGCAGCATCTGTTTGGTGGGTGTTTTAAACAGGCATCTCTTGCATCTTCAGTGGGTGTTAGGTGACAGTAAGCTTGTACAGTCTCGTATATAAGTGATAAATCACTTATCACACCTCTTTAATGTGATCCGAAGTTGAGAGACGACTAAACACAGGGTTGGTCATTTTGCATGGTGACATGGACTCAAGGGCTCTGTAGTTGACTGTTTACTGAAGATGTCCGCCATTCTCATGGTAACCAGAACCAAGCATTCACCTTTGCTGGATGCTGAGCCAGTATTTTATCCAGTTTTGCATTATTATACACAGAAGGACGCAACAGTATGCAATACCGTTTGAATTAATACAAAACTCATGAAGCCAGGGTTTGGCAGGGTCTTAGGGAATACAGCTATGCGCTATTTTGTCATTGTGTATCTGTAATTTCAGTCGCAAACACATCAGAAACTGTTATTCAATGTTGTACATACAGGGAAAAACCTAAACATGATATGTTTGGGTAAATATACACGCATTTTGAGATGACTGCACCTCAACACTCCCAAATAGCAGGGACCACGATGTACCCATGCTTCTTTGTATACGCACTGCCCAGCTATGCAACTGAAAACAAGGCTGTTGATTTGACCCCGAATCTCGCATATTATTAAACCCAGGTCAGCATCTCGACTGACCGTCAAAATCGAATAACTTCTTTGAATGCCAAACAAAATATAAGAATATCCAATATTTCAATCATTATAAGAGCTTCAGTTTGGACAAAAACTTAGCACCAACTTACATGAATTTCATTATGTAGCATAAAATATTATTTTAAATGCTAAAGTGGAAATAGTACGTGACTTGACTAAAAATTCTCGTGAAGAAAATATTTCTTGGGTGAGAAGTTCTGATATGACCTATCATGATAGCATGAGTAATATCAACAGCCTTCTTTTGCGCGGGTCGGACGCGTTGAGTCCCCATTTCCAACCAAGATATGACAATGGCAAAACTTTTAAAAGTGATAATTAGGATGGAACTCTTCCCAAAAATGCATCCATCCAGTTTTTACACCTCTGCTGGAAACGAACTAATACATTAATGCACACGATAATTCTATAGGCGTTTTCATCAACAGAGCAGAAGCTAACTCTACCGTGCAGTAGTTTATCTTTATCTCTTGTCCTTGCATGTTCAAATTGATGGAATGATCATAAGTAACTGCTTTATCATAAGCCTGTGTGGTATTCATAGTGAGTTTTTTTTTAAGAATAGTACACCGGGAATAAAAATAATACCACTAGGAAAACATGGAAAATGTAGATGTGATGTTACATACTTCCTCACAGTCACCTGTAGGGGGCCAATTGAAGTTTGTCTTCGGGGTATATGAGATTTACACAGACTATGGTCCTATTCAATTGTCTTCTACTTCAATTTACATTTTGTAGTAGGATTGATATTGAATACAAACTTTAAAAGCTACATGAGAATAAGTCATCGATTAGCAACATTCTGTGACAAGGATTAAACATTGCCTTATTTCCATTAAACTGAGACAACACATTTCCTTCTTATTCTGGATGCTAAGGGTAGAAATCTGTTAGTCAGGGTCCGGTTATTAAGATAAGTCTCCACGATGGTTTCTTTAAGTATTGTATCAAGAATACCATAAGTTACTGCGTGGAGGATCTCAGCGATACAGAAGTATACACCTTTGGGGATACAGATGTCATCCACCGGTGCGTATTTCTGTAAACTGGGCTCCTTCACGGAGTAACGATTTTATTTCGTATTATTAAGGAATTGACAAAATTATTTCCTTCCTTGATAACGAGGGAAATCTGCGGCTTGCAGCCGCCTTGGTCGCTTTCACTTGCATCGGGGAGTCACAGTTCCAGAGTGAGGTTATCCGGACATACGGAATCAAGCCGGGGAAAGGTACTGGAATACCAGCTGCACGGTTTTAACCAAAGGCGTTGCTTATTAGTTACAAAAACCAGACAAAATTTGATACCAACAAAAAGAAGCAGGTGCCACATAAAAACTGCGGCTTGCTGGCAACTGGTTTTGGTAGGAAATTGGTCCATTTGTTTGGTTCCCTATGGTGCTGCTTGCTTCACACCGCCTGGTTGCCAGTTTTCGTTGTCATAATCATATTTTGATATCCAGGCCACAAACTTCTTTGCGGATGCATTGGCAGCAAAAACTAACTCATACAGCAATGCGGCTACCAGTGCTCCGACGATAGGTCCAACCCAATATATCTGAAACATATCATTATCAACATCACTATCATCATCTCAATCAAAGCAATTTCACAGACAAACTATATATATATATTTATTTATTTATTTATTATTTACCCTTGATGAAGAGGACATAAAGGTTCATTGTTCTAAAAAATCGTACAGGCTATGCAGACACTAGATGGATCCACTCACTGTATTTACTGTTTACATCTTTAGACCAATCAAAGCATAGGAAAGCATACAAATTCATATATTGCCCTGAAATTGGACCTCTCATGACCAAAGTGAGGCACTTGGCAACCAAATACTCTATAACCAATTGATCGTTCTCAATCTCATTCAATATGAAGTTCAATATATTTTCTAGGGAAGTATTGTGCATTTTTACAAATTTATTCTAGTTTTACTTTCACAGCACTTTGAAGTAAAACATTTGAAAAAAAAAACTTGTCTTTTTAACAAACATATTGGCACCCAAATTACCAAAACAGACATACAGTTAACTTCAAAAAGTTGAGAAAGAATTCACGGGAAACATACTTATTTTATCTAATAAGCTTTGGATCGAAAATTAGTATGTGTTATTTCAAAGATAGCAGTTCGATTATTTTCAAAAAAAGCCCTTGTCGGCCATATGTATTAGCAGGATGTAAGGTTGTATGATAATTTATAAGTATTAACAAATGTCTCTAAGATTGGATAAATGCACCTCTTTCTTGTGCTTAAGTATTGTCGTGTGAGAAAAAAAATCACCGAATATTACCGTGTTTGAGAAAGACTTGCATAATTTTTTGTCCGATTACTGCCAAGGTCATAAGATATCAAATTTACTGGAAACGTTTCAGCAGCTTCATATAGGAGTGTTGTTTCTTTGTTTTTCAACATTGAAGTGAGAAGTGCATGCATAAATTGACAAAATCGGATTCGTCAAAGTTCATACGCCAGACCACCTTAAAATATTAAATATAACAATGTTCCAATAATGAAAAAAAGTTCGTTAAAAAGGTGCACCGAATATATATATTTTTACGCAACAACACACACACACATATATATGTATGTATGTATGTGTATATATATATATACATACATATATATATATATATATATATATATATATATATATATATATATATATATATATATATATATATATATATATATATTTCAACGTTAATGAAATCACAGACATTCTTCAAACCGTGACAGCCGGCCACACGAGTATCAGCTGTAAGGGGATTACAACAAACATACAAAAATTGGCTTCAGAATATTTATGAAATTCCTGTTCACATTTTTTCATTTTTACATGTTTTGTTGCCAAATTCATAAAAATTATTCATGCTCAACAACAGCTTTGAACGTCTTTCAATTAACAATCATTGACACTGACGGAAGATGATTCCTCAAAGGCGTATTACCAAATATCAGCAAATTATCCTGCCCCTGCCCTTCATTTTTATCGGGTTTTTTCATGGTGGCTGTCATTTTCCTGGTCCTGTATTTGCTGAGCCACAGAGCGACATCCTACCTTTATAGACACTTTTTTATTTAATAAATTTAATGGTCGTTTTCCCGTTTTATTCTCTGGCGATGTACGGTTTTATCATTTTAATCGAACGATTATATAGCTTGTTATTGTGCTTTATATTCTGTATACTTATATATGTTTCCTGGACTCAAAAGAGGAAACTTCTTATTATTGTTATTGCTTTTGTTAATATGATCATTATTGGTATTACTTTCATAATCGTCACCATCATCTCTATTATTACGAATGACAGTGCGACATGTGATTGTAATCAACGACGTCAGGGTTACACCATCACACGATGTTTTGCAAACAACAGATGAAAGTATCCAAGGATAAAACTATCCTTCTAGTAGCATTGCGTGTGTTAAAAGTATTTGCGGATAAAGATTAGTCTTGAAAGTAGTGAAGCAGCCTGACTTTTGTTCTGGCACAACTGTATGCAATCTGTATCCTGCCCATTAGCTCGAAGGAAACAAACATGCCGAAGCTCCAGGGGATTTTTGTGGCAGCATCAAACTGGGTGATGATGATAGATGACTTGTCTAGTGCGGAATTTCAATATGTATTAGCTAACTTTACAATTGATCAAACATCCAAACCTTTTTGTGAAAAGACGTTTCTGCTGTTACTCTACGTATACCACGATTTTGCTCATGCCTTCTCCAGGAAGTACAGTTTCGAATATGTCATGGAAATGAATTGTTCGACAAGATCGACAGAAAAGATGCTGCTAATATTTGTCTTCAAAATATTTTTGTTTGCTACGATCGTGAAATGGTCATAGCCTCCAAAAGAATAGTGTATGGCGTCTTTAGGACACTGAATATGCAGCAATCGTGTTCTCCACCGTCAAAACAAGTTGTGGCTTGACAATAAGGGCTCCAGGGGTCCTAATCTTTACTTGATAATCTTGAACCCAAACTGAAATAAAATGACATTGCATGGTCCTTGTTATTGCCTTTCGTAGTGTAAAAAAGCGTGGGCTTTATTTACAATGATATACAGAATACCAAGAACCGGATGGGTGAATACAGCTCCAACACATAATAAAATGTTGATTTTGATAATAGCGGAGACTTTCTTACACCACACAAATATTCTTAGACGCTGTCAAAGGTCAAAGGCCAAAGGTCAAGCATGACCTAATTTTGGTATGCGACACACCACAATACTAAGAAGTACTCACACGTGAAATTGGATATCCTCTGTTTTAACAGTATGGGGATATGATCTTCACAAGCATTTTCTATGCGGGATCAAAGATCAACTTCATCAAATGTCCAGGTGGCCTAATTTTGGCATGTGACACACGGCTATCCCAAGAAGTAGCTGCACACCAAGTTTGATATACATAATAATCACAGTACGGTATTGGAAATACATGGCACACATATACATTTTCTATGGCGTTTAGTCAATGGCCAAAGGTCAAGATGGCTTACTTTTGGTATGCGGGGACAAAACCTATATATCTACCTCCCGCTTCGATGGGGGAACTAATAATCACAGAACAAACGGTCTCATCCCTACCAAAACACACAGGTGCTAAGATTACCACCTTATGTAAACTGGGGTAGGATCATTTCCATATCCAGTCGACCTGCCACTAAATATTGGAAAATACCCTGCTGTTCTGCTGACTAGCTGAGGAGCAAAAGCCCTTTTAAATCGAGGAGAGAATGAGAAGAGAAAATTGATATACACACCCCATGTGAATCAAGACCATTTAAATTGTTGCAATATGGCCACGGGAGAACACCGTACATGGAAAGGTTTTTTTATTTTGATTTTTTTTATTTATTGAACTTCAATCAGCAATACATGTGTACATCATTAGACAGGATAAAAATACATAGCATAAAATATAAAATAATGCTGATGAGGACGTGTCATACAGGTGACATCACCTATGCAAGTTGACACACCTAGATGAACTACTAATGGTGGATGGGATGATGATAAGATGGTAGATGATACGAAAAAATGAACAAGTGAAAGGTCTGATAGATACCAATTAATTAAATGAAAGATTAAAAATCACAGGTACGGTACTAAGATTTAATATTGCATGTATGTGGAAAGTTAAGATCTACATGATGGACATCTACACTTAGTCACCCAGCTACAAGTGTTTTCATCGTTGAAAGTGGTTGAGAAAAGTCTATTGTAATGTTCAGAGAGGCGTTTTTTGAAGACTGGTTGGGACGGCGAGGTTTTTTATATCGGGGGTCAAGTTGTTCCACAGAAGCTTTACTCTGTTTACATAAGAATGGTGGAAAGCTTCTGTGTTACAACGGCTATTCTCTAGTTTCAGGTTATCTGTAGAGGATCTAAGGTTGCGGGTTTGACAGCGTGTAGAGAAGAGAATTGGGTGATCAAGTTGCAGGTGGCTGTTCAGGCTTTTGAATAAAAACACCAGGTCAGATATTTTCCTCCTGTATGAAAGAGGTAAAAGCTTGCATCTCTCTAATCGAATTTTGTGTGGTACACTGCGCGGTACTCTTAAAATATAACGTGTAGCCCGACGTTGGATGGACTCAAGTCTCCTCAAGTTTTTTTTGGTAGAAACACTCCAAACAACTGAGGCATATTCAATATGGCTCCTTACAAGTGAACAGTACAATTGTTTTGTGACATTTAATGGAGCTCTGTAACCACATGTCCTTTTTATCACACCCATAACTCTGTTTGCTTTGGCACAAACTTGGTGAATAGGTTTCGTATGTTTCAAGTCTAACTCAAGCCCCGGTAAATTGCATTGTAACGGATGCCTTAAATACTGCTCTCATACGCAAGCGCATCCCTTCTTAATCAGAAAGTGGCTTTAATTGTTTATTTATCCTTAAAAAAAAACAAATCTCCTACAACACGTCTGTAGCGTCTACATAACAGGAACAGGACTATAAACCGTCCGTGGGCAGGTGATCTTGCACGCGCAGGTTGCTTATTACTTGCCAAAGTGTGTGTACTTGTGTGCGTGTGATTGTGCTCGTGAGAACGGCACTGACTGGATAAATTCCAATTCGGCATGAAAAGAGAACATTGAAATAATAACTAACTAAATAGTTCAAGCTTTTATTCCGGCCTCAAGTGTCCTAGAGAAACATGCCTTCCAAAACCGAAGAAAACTTGGCAAGGAATTTAGTTAATTTGTTATGAAGCCCACTGAGAATTTGAGATATTTGAGTAACATATCAGTGAACATGATGCGAGTCAGAGCAGTAGAACAGAAGAAGTGAACAAAGAAAATACAATGTTCTTATATTTTTGCCTGGACACCGGGGTCAGCCATCTTGGCCAAATATCAAGCCCATGATGCAACAGTAATGGTATATAGCATCCTCGATAGATTGACTACTAAAATTTAAATGTTTTACGTGCTTTATTGATTGTATGTGGCTTTGGGTGTTTTCTGTTACAATTGTACTATGTTATTATTTTAGACACAGCTCACAAATGTTAACTTTTCAAAATCTTATGACCAGCCTTGAGAGGACGCTATGTCATCACTGCTGCAAATATGACAACCTCCTGTCCAGACCTTTCTACAATGTATGTGGCATAGAACTACCATTCAGACTGCGAAATAGGGTAGTGACTGCTAGGAAGTTGTTCTGGACAAAAAGACACAAATATAATAGAACTACCATTTCGTGTACTGATATGATTTGCATAATCTTTACATCAAAATATTTCAATTATTGAACTTCCTTCTAATGCGAAAATGTTCTGATTTGGGTTTGTTTCGGCTTTAACGAAATATTGTCTTCATCGCCTTATTAAAAACAGGTCCTAAAACATATAGGTTTTAAAATATCCTGCGACAGCACCACGCAGATCATTTCTGTCACTTTGATATTTATTACAAGTTGCTATAAAAATGGTCAGCTATTATTTTATTTGTTTTCCATGATCTTTCTTTTCATTTTGTGCAATCTCTTGATTATGTGCCCTTATTACAAAGTCGATGATATTTTTCCTGAATTTTTTTCCAACAATTACGAATTATTACTTACTTGAGTAGTTTGGACAGTACTTGTAAATCGTAGGAAACTGAGAAAAGGCAACAGAAAGACAAGTGATTATGTGACAAGAAGCACAATGTGCCATATTGGCTGACCAGTTTCATCACAAGCAGCGAGTCCTGTTCAACCCTAGTATAAACATGAACATTCATGGTCACCATTTGCAGGAAATTGGTACCTGTTTCGCCTTTTTGCTCTGTGATTCAGCACAAAGTGAGGAAAGGGGTTTTATCCTTGGTTTTCAATAATATAAATAGGTACATATAGCACCAAGGTAAGGTGTGTTACCAGTCTCACTGAAAAGTTCATGTGTGTTGATGATGGGTGTTTTTCCAGGGAGAAGCACCACCTGAGTGGAAGCTCCTCCTCAGTGTATGATCTGCTGAATCAACCATTCAGTAGTGACATCCCTCGAATTCTGTAAAGCGTATTTTATTTGTGAAAATGACATGACAAACTATAGTTTCTAATTAATGGCACAAAAATGGGGTCCCCGTGTATCTCATTTCCTGGTGGGAGACTGACTTGTATTCAGTATTAAGAGACTCGTTAAATTGATTACCAATTATTTAAAAACCGCCAGTACTTTTGGAACTGTATCCATTATCGGAGCAACCTTCTCCACTAAACTCCAACTTTGACGCAGCGAGCCCCTCACACGTCTGCCCAGTGCTGCTACTTAATTCATAGCCTGGGGGGCGACTTAAGTGTCTGATGCAATATTTCTATTCTGGGGCCCATCATATATATGCCGTGGTCGCGATTGATATGGATATTCAAATCAAATGAATTTTTATGCGACTGTCCCGCAATGCATTGCGCTATGTTCAAACTAGTGCTCACCAATGTGCATGATTTGCCGGCTCAAGATATCGTGTCCCATTTGGATTTGAAACTCACAAGGATACCTGCTTCAGACACAACCAAGCGGGCATACTTTGACGTCAGTTGAATTTGTTACCTGGGCATAGCCGGAGGCACTTGTATATTATATGAATATATAGGGAATTTAAAGGGGGCAATGACTAATTGATCTGTCAACCTTCAATATGAATAAAGTCTACAGACCCTAGTCATGGGGGCTATATGGAAGACGTGAGCACTCCCGAAAGAAGTGTCTCAAATCCTGTTTCTATTCAATTCACTTTGTTCCGTTCCTTAGAATCTGAAAACCAAACCGTAAATAATTTTTATACTTTTCATACGGTCGCTCATCCCTACGTTCGGTGTAAAGGATCGCGACATTTTATGAGGGTATGAGAATACATGCGTTTCGATGGATAAAGAACGTTGTCTTTAAAAAAATTAATGAAAAATACATGTTGACCATCACAACAGGGCACAGGTATCACACAAAGCTGTAGCCCTCTGTAAACTGACCGGGTCCACCCTGATTACAAGATTGGTAAGTTCACCTCATTTAACATTTCTTCTGTGCCTTTTCACTTATTTTGGATGATATTGAATGCCAAAATACATGTGGATTTAACGGAAAAAGCTAAGCCACTTATTCATAAAATACATATTTTCAATGTCCATCCACAACACTGGTACTGTAATTACTGATGGCAAATGAGGCTCACTAAACAAAAATGTATCATCATGCATACAAAATAAATCACATTACACAATAGAGCTGAACCTACTTTCCCTGTCGGTCGCATGGATTCAGTAAGTCTGCTGTATTACATGCTTGACTACGTATGGGCCGCAACCAGCTTAACAATCAGTTGTTTCAAATCGTTGTTAAAGATTCGCCTGATTGTGTGCGGTACTGGTGTCGAAGATATTTTACATTCTGATCATAACTACTATAAACTTCACAAACATATAACCGGCAGTGTGCCGGACGCCTGAACTAGAAGGCAGCCGTAAATTTTTATTAAACCAGATATTCTTTACAATAATATGGATGATAACCGAACATGATTGATAATCGGACTTAACAAACATTTGATAAACATACACTTGTCATAAACAACTCGTATAGACTAATCTTGGAGGAGAAACATTCTCAGTTGAGGTTTATGACCTGACTGTAATAATCCTTTATTCGGACCTCACTTTGTAACGATTTTGAAGTTTCTAATTTGAACAAAATGTTTACACAAAACCCAGACAAAGTACCGCCGCCCAGGAAAAACTAGAGATAAAGCCCTGTTGGGTCTAAACACTCTAGAAACCTGTGTTAGTAGCAATACAGCGCCTGTCTAAAGGTGTGAGTGACTAGTTCCACCCTTATGAGAAAAATAAATTCTGAGCATGTCGTGCGTCCGAAACTAAAATGCCAACTTGTCACAATACCCCGACTTTTATACCTAGTTACAACCCAATGACACGTGACTCACTGTCCAAAAGATGTCAGATAACAGTTTTACCTAACGAAACAAAAATGATTCCTGCTATGTCACATACCGCAGGGATATCTTATTTCTTTTTCTCTTGTCCTCCATATTAAATTTCTCGCAATAAATTACATTTACCTACAAGAAACTTTGCTCCCTTTGCAGTTTATACTGTACCTTTTGGTTCTGCTACCTGTAGCCTTGAAAATAATAAGTTGATATTCGTTGCTGTTCAAGACTATATTGATGACAGTACAAGGTTTCAATTTGATGTCATTATATAATTGTAGCACATGACAGGTTTTCACAAGTTCCTGATGGAAATGACCGGCTAAATTGTGTTTATACAATTTTGAATGTAGAAAAGCACCTTTGGTTCAGAAAGATTTCGCAAAGCCTTGTGGTCGATAAAGCAGGCCAATATAGGTTTATTATAGGCCTATAGGAATGCATATTTCTGTGATATTTGGGCCAGAAGTGAAGTCACTTTGCTAGCGTGACCATTACCTTAAACACGTTTGTTAATCCGAATTTAGTTCTTTACTGAATTGGTATTGCAATTATTAAAGCACGCTTCAATTGTCCTGTCCTAAACGAAAGGGGTTGAATTAGGCATTGCATATTCAATTCTTATTGTATTTGTGTCTTTTTGCCCAGGACCACTTCCTAGTAATCATTACCCTATTCCGCAGTCCAAACTCTTTACTCTCCATAAGCTAACCTGTCCCTGTCTGAAATATAGACATAAACGGAATTACTATTGTCCATATTGCACACGTTCCACTGTAAAATTTTGACATAGGCTGTATCAGCCCAAATAAATTCAAGGATCTTCAGCGCGTAACTACTCAACATGTTTCGGAGCCTTATGTCTGTCGCTATAATTTATGTTTGAAATACTAAAATTGGGATGAAGTCCGTTGCAAAACAGGAATTATGGTTGCAATATGCGTCTTATAGACACATACAAACAAAGCACACATGAACGTGTACGTTTCGACAGAATATTACGCCTCGCTGCGTCTTTTGCACTCCCTATATTGTGATTTTAGGAATGATAATGATACTTACAAACATCGTTACATGGGCCTATTCATTTGTCTCGTGATTAGCTAAATGTAAACAGTAAAAAAAATCAAACGACAGGAATATGGGAGGCACATGCGTGTTGCTGATTGATTACATGTTTGCATTATAATAAACAAAAATACAGGTGAGAAATAAGTTATTTTACATTATGGTTAAATCAATAGTGTGTGCATCACAAAAGTGATTTAAATACGTTTGGATCAAAGACTAACCATGTCCAGAACAATCAATTACCCGACATGTATGACTTCTTACATTCTAACATGGGCGGCAATAATATGGGCAATCAAAACTATGATTGTCTTACAGTTGTCTGCGCCCATGCTTCAATGGGTGCCTAGCAAGTATGACTTTTTTCGTTGCAAATATACAGAAACCATGAGCTTTTTCTGCCAGTGTACATAAAATCAGTCCTTACAGCACCAATGGTCAGCATGCATTATTTTCAATGTGCGTGAGATCGGGCATCCCCCACCCGTTTACTCTGAAGACTGAAAAACCACCCTCGCGCAACTAAATGAAATTATAAATGTCACATACAGGTCTACTTTTGCAACTAAGCCTACGTCACTCCGTTGCCGCAACGTCTGCCTTCGTTCGACGTCTTTGTCGAGTCCATGGTTTAACCGTAGTTCTCTTAATGTTTTTTACAATAAAGGTTAGAGATTAACAAAGTAAAAAGACAAGTGTTTAAGGCATATGGAATGAAAGTAAAATAAGTTCGCGTGTATGTCAGCATTTTTCATGATCACTGCAGACGTGGGCATGGACTGAAGAGATCACGAGTGCATGCAAAGTAAACCCCTCCGCATGAGCTCTGTGAATGCTCTTACGGGTCAGACTCCCTGCCGGCCCATCGGATATGAGCAGAGAAGAGTATGGGTTGCAAAGCGTAACATCATTGATTTAGTGCACTCAATCGTAATATGTATCGTTTTCGTGGACTGAATCACAACAGGATTCACAAAATTGTAATAGAAAACTACAAAATGGAAGTCCCGAGAAACTAAACTACTTCTATGATTTTGTGGACTAAACTGGAAGAAAAAATGACAAAACTAGAAGCATTTTACAAAATCCAACAAGCTTGTTGAATTCTGTGCACGGAATGATAATAGTTTATCAATTCTGTGCATAAGATATTACAATAGTATGAATTTCGTGGACAAAAGTGTAAGTTTTTATCAATTGCGCCCACGAAATTGAAAATTGGTATCTACATAATTGTTAAATACACCGATTGCATCCACAACATCGCTAACTTTCTTAATTCTGTCAACAGAATCCTTAATTTGACGATTTTTGCCCACAAAATTGGGTAAGGTTTGAAATTTCGTCCACAAAATCTTAAGAGCTTTCCAATTTTGTCCACTCGGTCCATCCAATGTTGTACACACACTCGAAGAACATGTCAAGTAATCCATATATTATCCAATTTTGAGCACGAATTTGGAAGAACATTTCACAAAATCCATAGCTTACTCGATTTCGTGCACACAGTTTTAAGAGTACAACAGTTTTGTTCATGGAAGTCTAACGATTATACAATTCTGTCAACCGAATCGTTAAGCTTCTCAATTTCATACACGGAATCACAAAAACTACTTCCGTTTTGTCCACAAAATTCTAGAACACACGGAATGGAAAAAACTTAAGCGATTTTGTCCACGAAATTGCTAAAAAGAGATTTTTTGAACGCTAGTTTGCCAAGTGTAACAGCTTTCAATTTGGTACCAACAGAGACCCTTGACGACGTTATCAGAAACCAAAAAATCCCGCACGTGCGTCTTTGTTTTAATTTTGACCGTTTGGCACGCTAAAAAAATATAAAGGATCATAGGCCTAATAAAAAAATTAAAAGACTTAAAGTATAAAATGGACGAAAGTGACAACCAAGAGGTAGAATTTCATTCAATATTGGCTTGTCTGCGATGTAACACTGACAGTCTTATGGGGGTTTCGCCAAAGAAATATTGCATGGTGTGAAAAAGGTAAGGACCGTGCATAGTAAAATCTTTTCTTCGTGTGGTAAAACTGTGTGTTCCAAATTCGATCCCGCTCACAAACAGAGCTGCGGCAAGACATGCTTGGGTAAATGACGTACTGGTGTGTTTCCTTCGGGCATCTAAGCTTCTTACTATGCAGGCCTTTCCTGTAATTATACATTGATCCGTAAATTGTATACTGTTCGTGTTTAGTGAGAACCATCAATGGGAGACATTCACATTAATTTCCCGCTACAAAGCAAGGAGTCCACTCCTGTCAACCATGAAGGACAAAAACAAGGGTATATCACTGTCACAAACAGGGCCAGACACCTCTTTCTCACAAAATTAGCGTTTTTTAAGAGACATTTAAGTTTACAAATGCCAAATTCATATTCATTTAGTACTTCCTAAACTGAATATATATACATATAAATCCATCTGTGTACTAAGTAATCTTTATTTCCAAAATATTGGTAATATGTCGCTTGTCCGCACAGGTAGCTGCCCGTATCTCGTCAAGCGAGACTGTGGTTACTAAGACAACCAGGTATGCAGTTGTGGCGGGAAATTAATATGCATGTCTCGCATTGAGTTTGCACGGAACCAGGGTGAACTCTTAACTGTTCGGAATTCGATCCTTCGGGTTATTTAATTTATCTTGATACACGCAGAGAATATCATGATACAGTTACGCGCGCAACTAGAACCGTACTGACAGGAAGCGGCTCTTCTTTGTCTTCTTTTTCTTTGTCATGAAATTTGGCTTCTCGGAGACGTACTAGGCCTACTTACCCAGTGATAATCCCAATGTGATCCACGTCCAAGGATACATCCGGGTCCCATGGCTCTGGCCGGATTCATTGCAGCCCCAGTGTAAGGAATCTGTTATAAAAAATAAATTATGCCACTTAATATCTCCATAGAGAAAGATAACTTTCCCGTACCTAATTTCATGAAGAATATTCATATCTGTATAGATGACTATTGTAGCAAAGACATCTCCAAAGGCTGAATGCCTTTTGGACACCGCTTGTGCAAAATTGCAGTACAATGCAAAAAGCCTTTTATTGCTGTATGATTGTACCTTCAATATTTGGGGTGTAAATGAAATAGAAATATTATGCCCGCCCCCTCCCCAGTCTGAGGATGTCCACATAGTTTAATCAATTTCATTCATCTGAATGTGATCATTATTCAAGCAATGAGCAAAATAAAATAGCATTTGTAGATTAATGATCCTAAAGTAAATATTTTAAACGACAAGAAACACAGCGTCAGTAACGAAAATACACCACTTTAACGTTGGTTCAGTCTTTACAATATTACGTTGTATGGTCGAGTACTCTTAGAAATTATGTATCTGCAAAGCAGGGCGTAAAAGACACCTACTGCCTCGGGTTTATGGGGTATCGCGCAAACTTAATCTTCAACATTGGGATTTTAAAAGTCAAGTTTAAACCGGCAGATTATTTATTGGGACTCACGACAGATTTAGTCGACTAAGTTGTTCACAACTATTATACATAAAGCAAAAGATACAGACAGACACACACACATATGTAAGTATTGTGTGTGTGTGTGTGTGTGTGTGTGTGTGTGTGTGTGTGTGTGTGTGTGTGTGTGTTGTTAAGAAACTTCTGTTTCAAAAGAATCACTCCAAGAAGTGATGATCTATCGGAGCCCTCAAGATCGTTAAAATTGGTTGAATGCAAATTAGTGTAATGGTTGGGAGCAAAAGTTTCGAGAGCAGTGACCAACGTATTGCTTTTTTTTTTTCTAAAAAGACATTTGCCCATTTTGCTAATTATATTTCACATGGTCATTACGTGATGGTATTTTCGTGATAAATTGCCTGCGTCAAATTACATATGAAATCTGTCCCAAAGCATAAATTTCTACTGAAAATAATGGCCCATTTCCAGACGATGTAAAAATGCGAAGCGCTAGTTGACACAAATTTAGGCAAAACCACATGATTTTTGATTTCCAAAGCTATTGTAAGATATTCCAAGTTCCCAAATTGGAGATTTCCTATTTGATAGTATTTTCCTTTCATAATTTAATGTATTTGAGCTACTACAGCCTGTGTCAAAATTCTACAGAAGAGCGTGTGCAACATGGACAATAGTACTTCCATATGAAAATAGGTTAGACAGTCAAACCACATGAATTTTTAGTTTCAAAGCTATTGTAAGATACTCCAAGTTCCGAAATTGGAGATCTCCAATTTGATAGTATTTTGCTTTCATAATTTAATGTATTTTGGCTAATACAGCCTATGTCAAAATTCTACAGAAGAACGTGTGCAACATGGACAATAGTACTTCCATATGAAAATAGGTTAGACAGTCAAACCACATGAATTTTTATAGGTTAGACAGTGATACTTGTGGAGAGTAAAGAGTTCGGACTGCGGAAATGGGTAATGGCTACCAGGAAGTGGTTCCGGACAGAAGATAAGAAAAGATAAAAGATAAACAGCTTTATTTCAGACTAAAAGTCCATACATACACAATACACATCACATACATACAATATATACATGTTGGTAAAATAGCATAAAGGGTAGTAGGATCAACCCCCGGTGAGGATGGCTCGTCACTTACGTGCAAAAATGGAGGTTTGCATGTCGCTGTTCTTAAGTTTACAAAGTAACTCAATTGTGCTTTCATGCACCCTGCAAAGCAAACTGTATACTATTTTGCGGATCAGCTCTTTGAATGATAAAACGCCCCTCTGTACAAACATATTGCCAGCCGAACATGATTTTTGAAGACCCATAAGCCATCGAAATGAGTTGTTGTAGCACACTGAAAATATTTGGTGTACTGATACTCTATAGGTAACCCAAAGCTGGGCAGTACACATCAGCGTACAGTGGGATTTAAACAAGCACATTTTAACCTCATCACTGCAACATGAAAACTTTCGCTTAAGCATGTTTGCCCTGGAGCATAACGAACGATATTGCCGACAATGTCTTCATCATCAGAAAGTGGTGGAATAACGATGTGACCAAGATACACGAGCCTTTCGACAAACTTTAACTTTACATTGTTGAGTTTTACAGACGGGTTGATTTCGAACCGTACATGCGTAGTAAACAGCATACAGAGAGTCTTTTAAGTATTATATACAATATCATTCTCAGTTGCAAACTACTTACAAACAAGAAGTTTTCTTAACCCCTTAACTGATAGAGATATAAGCACCATGTCGTCTGCATAGCTTAAGTGATTTGAAAACGTTCCTCCTATATTGCAATCTACACCGCACTCAGCCAGGCGGTAATTAAGTTCGTCAACATCTACGTTAAACAGTCGGGGGGGAGATAGTCCCCGCTGACGAACGCCGTTTGAAACACTGAAGTATTTAGAGAGGGAAGATCCCCCACTGTACACTAAAGAGCTGTGTCGGAATCCATATCATAAGAAATTTGACAATAAAAATAGGGGTGCCTCTGTCAAGTAACTTCTTATGCAAACCCCAATGATTTACGCGATCGGAGGTTTTTTTTGGCATCAAGAAAACATGTAAATATAGGGTACCCCCAGGATTTATAGTAACAGATAATCTCTTTAAGGCATAGATACATAGCTCCGTTGCGTGGGCTTTTTTAAACCCCAACTGATGGGAGGAAGTATTGAGAAGATTATCACACCTGTCAAGTAAAACATGCTCTAAAACTTTAGAGGCTGACGTAGCAAGAGCAATAGGGCGATAATTGTCACGATCAGTTATATCACCAGCTCTATTTTTAATTAATGGTACAATTATAAACTTCACAAGATCCACTGGTACGAAGCTGTGACATAGCATTGAAGTAAAGAGCAAAGAGAGAATGATACTTAAGTTGTCACCAGCATATTTCAGATTCTCAGCCGTTAAGTCATCTGGGAACAAATACCATAACTTGTTTTTTTTTTTGTTTGTTTGTTGGTTTTTTTTTTTTTTTTTTTTTGTTGTTGTTGTTTTTTTTTTTTTTGCAACAAAGAATTGTGACAGTGCCTCACTGTTGTCGATGCAGGCCAGTGCCATGAGCAAGCTTTCTTCTAGTAATCGTTCAATTATATGGCATCTGGTCCGTTGAAGTATCTCATGGGACGATGTAAAGGTCACGTAATATCAGGTGTGTAATTTCAACACAGAATAAGCAGTACAGGGAGGCGGTTCCTGAGATTTTCTATTTGTAAATTACATAAAAAAAAAAAAAAAAGAAAAACGGTCATATTTTTAATGATGATTCATATAATTTTTCACATGATCCTGAGTCTGGAAATTTACAGCAAAAGTGTAGAACGAAAAAAATGCCCCCAACCACTACGCTCAGAACTGAAAATCACAGATGTTAAGTCACGTTTATTATAAGGAGATCGATGACTGGTAAAGTATAGGAATCATGGATCAGGATATTTTCGACCCATTCATGTAAATGTATTAATAGCTAAAATGTAATATGCTAATAAATGTCACATGAAAACGGTCGGGAAGACTGCTCATTCCGATAAATTTTGTCATCATGACGCAACCGCATCTTGAATACAATAACAGATGGCAAATCAGAGCATACAAAATTTCACTTATACAAAGATATGTTACACGCAGTTATATAAACACTATACAGAGATTTAATTTTCCTTAGGGGTAGAATTATTTTGGGGGCATATATAGCAGTTTCTAAGACAACATGATGTGTCTGCGCACTTTCTGCTAAAGTAATTCTTACAGTGCTTAGTGAAACCTTGAAAACCGTGAGCATACAGGGTTTCTTTAATTTCCGTAAAAATCGTGTTCATAATATTGGAAAGATTAAATCGTAGCCATTTTTAGCAAAACTATATCACATCCCGGAAAAAACAAATTTTCAGATTATTTAGTATGCTTTCTATTCAATTCATGATTGCTTTTGAAGGTATATCCAACAACTGAACAGGAGGTCAGTTACAATAGGAAAGTTGCAGTATATCGTTATTATTAAGTTAAAAGTTGCGAACTCTTCAAAAAATGTTCATCTCTCACCCCAAGTTGTATCCAGTACCCCGCTTTAAAAATCAAACGCTGTCAAGCGGGCGGCAGAAATGTGAAACAAAGTTCTTGAGGGCATATTTCTGGTCAACAAGTTTCTTGCATTAAACACAAAAAATTCACTCCCTCCTTCCTTCCTTTTTTTTTTTTTTTTTGTTTTGTTTTGTTTTTGTTTTTGTTTTCTGAAGCCGTTAATATTTCATATATCTATTAATCGGAACATTTTACAAGGTATTAATGGTTATGAGCACAAGTCGTGAATGGATATCACTTGATTACGACATATTTATCCTCAGCCTACAATTACGTAATGAAAGTACAACCGTATGTAAACCTCATATTATTCAATGTGGCATCCCCGTATTATGAACAAATTGCTTTTCTGATCGACTAAACCTGTTTGCTCCTATCAATCGTAACAAATGTATAACTTATCTAACGTAACTTGTTATCGTCTTAACATACACGTACACTTGTATGTCAAGCTATTCTGCTATTGTTACAAGTTCCTTTTTTAGGTATACTATACCGACAAAGCTCTCATTCTATCCCCATTTCGCTTTTTCTTTTTTTTTCTATTTATTTTTGCAACGTTGTTTTTCTTTTTCTTTCTTTTTGTCTAATTTTTGCACCAGTATTATGTTACAATGTTTTTGCCAACGATACTTCTTAAAGGGTTGGCTTCTATCTGTTTACTCCCATGACGCAAGCTAATGACGCTTACGAAACCATTCTGTGACACTGAGCACTTCCTGACATCATTTCATGATTCTGCCTTTGCTTTTGTGTATCATATCACATCACTCAAAAGTATTTGTATTACTGCTGTTTCTTATTTCCCCTCTTTTCATAACTAATGTGCATCAGCATTGATCAATATACAGTGGCCATTTGTCTCTTCTTGAACAAATATATGTCATTCTTAATACATTCCCACCCAGGTCCTCCTTTCGAAATCAAATCATACGCTCCTTCTCCTTACTGGCTTTCCTACTTATAAACGTGCTTCTATGTGGGGTTTTCTGTCTAAAAACACATTACACCGTATATTTTTTCTCTGCAATTTATTAATACCTGTCGTCCATTATGTCCATTTGAACCCTGGTTCCCGTATTAACTCAAACAAACGACTTCAGTTCTTTCATTCAAAATTTCGCTGCCAAGAGATTACAGGTATCAATTTGGCAAAATTTAGCCGAAGAGAAATGCAGCGCCGTGACAAAAATTTCAACATTATTGCACTGTCGGAAACCTGGCTAGGTAAAAATTATCCCAGTCAGATCCTTCTTGTTGATGCCTTCCATCATTCTTTTCATAGAGAAGGCATAACAGGAAGTGACAGCGGGGTTCTGACGTCTATTCACTCTTCCCTACCGTGTTTGAGACGTTCGGATCTCAAAAGCTCAGATTGCGAATGCGTCTTGGTTGAAATTTCAATCCAGCGTGGGAAGGTTCTATTGGCAACTATTATTATCATTCACTGGGCCTGTCTGCCGAAATGCTTTTCTCGGGTCTTTGGCAACTTCTATTTCCATGGCCAATGAATGCAACCGTCATATCTTAATAGTCACTGGCTATTTCAAAGCCAGGTGTTCTCACAGGAACTCGCAACATGAGGCAATGGCAGACTCGATCTGTAAACCACTTGCAAGAGTATTCCAACTTTCTCTCAACTTCTCTCACTTTCCCGATGATTGGAAGAGATCCAATATATGTCGTGTGTTCAAAACGTCCAACATACAGATAGAAAGCAACTATCATTCTACTTCTTTGCTGTGTAATGTTAAATTCTAAGGTGTTCAAACGTTTAGTCTTTGGTACACTCTATAAAGTTTCCAAAATATCTGGTTTCAAGGCCAAGGACTCAACTATCAATCAGTGTACATCTTCTACAATATCTACAATGTCTTAGAACAGTCCAAAGAAGCCAGAATGGTATTCCTAGAGGTGTCTAATCCTTTGATAAGGTATGGCATCTTAGCCTTTGTTTCAAACTTTGGCAACCCAGCATTTATGATTATCTTGTAGCATTGATTGAAAGTTAGCTCTCAAACCGCTTCCCAACGAGTGATTATTCATGGTCATTCATCCTCTTGGCTACATATTGAATCTGGTATGCCCCAGGGTTACATTTTGGAGCCACTTCTCTGTATGGTCTATGTTAATGACCTGGTGGATGAAATTACATGTGATATCAAACTCTTTGCTGGTGACACCAACAAGCCCGCTGAATTTTCCAATCCCCTGAGCACTTATCTCGGCATTATGCATAACAAGGGAAAGTTATGACACGTTATAATTTATGCTTTAAAATATGAATGTCTTAATTCGGGCATAACAGGACACACAGTATTTCTGTCATATTTTTAGCCAAAGCTATTAAACCAGACGACCCACCCATTCGGCCTGCAATACCTGTGGGGGAGTCACACACTCATTTTGGTATTACTCTTGCTGAAAATGAATCCTGGAAGGCAAACACTACTCGCATTACAAAAGAAGCAACTAAGCGCATTGCTCTTCTGCGCACATTCAAATAAAAACGTCCCCACAAGCTCTGATTAGACTATATGTATATGATTAGACTAATTATTGAGTATGGTTGTGTACTGTTTCAAACTGTGGTGAAGACCTTTCTGATCTAACTGAGACGAAACAGTTTGAGGATGCCAAAATATACACTGGTACCTCAAGGCAAACATTACAGACCAATCTCTTGATCATGTTTTATGTGTTTTTATCAGAACTAAGTAGGAACAGCTACACTGATTAATTTTCGTTTGTCCTGTATGTTTTGTACATATATATATATATATATATATATATATATATATATATATATATATATATATATATATATATATATATATATATATATATATATATATATATAAGCATGCATGTATGTATAGGACGTCACTCAAATATCTGAAAATCCCATCTGATGAACTATTTCAAGGTACTGTAGAGCTATCCAGTATATATACACAAAATGTTCCGAACGTTTGACCAACCAGTTGAATTAAAATTACCTTTACAAAGCTTTATAATATAAAAGGAAGACTTAACATCACATCATTTTGCCTTCTCCACTTTTATCAATGGTTTCATCAACTAAACGGGTCATAAGGTTCCTGTCAACATGCATGCTTTCAGACACGTAAAAATAAAACGTGCAAATGCGGTAATCACAAAGTGATGTTGAACCACCCCATTCATGTCAAGGTAAACGTCACGCACAGTTGTATCACTATCATCAAAGTTATCCATAAAATCTATAAATGTTTGAAACCGGGAAGTTAAAGCCTGCATTTATGCCTATATTTGACACTGTAAAACAATGCATGAAGGATACTTTTCAAAATGAAAAGAAAAAGGAAATATAACATCAACGTTTGCAGACGGAAATCAAAATAAACTAAAGCAAAAGAGTTCCAAGATACTGTTCATGAAACATGCGTAGTGTACTATCTGTGCCTTGTCGTTGTCTCATTCACCAGGTTTCAGTGCTGTCAGCTTTTTCAGAGTCTCAGCAAACTTAGAATAAAATCTTTTTTCTCAAATACTTAAATCTTTATCTATCTATCTATCTGTCTATCTATCTATCTATCTATCTATCTATCTATCTATCTATCTATCTATCTATCTATTTATTTATTTATTTATTTATTTATTTATTCATTACCCCCCCTTTCGAAGAAGGCGGGACATATAGCTTTGCTTATGTCGGTCGGTCGGTCGCTCGGTCGGTCGCTCGGTCAGTCGGTAGAGAGACTGTGCTTTCCACACCATAACTCAAAACATTTTTGAAACAGAACTTTGATAGTGCCCAGATATATACTCCAGTATAAGGGCTAAGTGATTTACGAAAGAGGTTGACCTTGATCTTATTTCCAAGTTCACGGAGGTCCTGTAGTAAATTTTGGTTTCCGCGCGATAAATAAATACTTTCACGAGATGAAAATGGTTGTAAAGGAAGGGGGGAAGGAAATTGGTTGCTTTTCACAAAAGAGCCATTCGTACGTCATCCTTTTCGTCACATGTCAAAAATAGACCCTTCATCTCTGAGATTATGTCCAGCATCAACGTTTATCCCCAAATTTACACCATGACCATAGCCTCTTTTCAGCGTAAAATGCATACTGCAGCTTATCATCATGAATGCGAAATATTTTCATAATTTATTTCATTTTGTAATAAAGCTCTGCACCACTTTAGAGACATAACAAAATTTTACAGGGCATAGGATAAAACACTTTTCAACACTAGTAGGATAAATAAACATACAGAAACATGAATGGTAAGTTTACACTAAAACATCCACATAATATCTTTTGCTTGCTTCTTCAGAATATTGTGGCCTTCCGGTTATGAGCCTTTCTTGCTATGTCTGCCTATGGTGAACATAAAGTAAAACGTTAATCAAATATTAAATATACCTGATTAGTTACAAAACTTTGCGTTAAAGACCCGGATTCTACCAATCTATTTATCTCAAAAAGTCAAGTGCGCTGCAAAATGCCTGTATCATTAATGTCAGAAATCCGTCAGACAAATTGTAAAAACCATGTAAGTTAGTGTACTTTTTTACCTCTTAAATTTTAAATAACGTTCAAAGAAGGATTCCCCTCAGCCCCCCTCCCCCCCCCCCCACTCAATATTTTTCCTTATTAATTTCTGAAAGTTTTCAATGATGTTGTGTTCTGTCGTTAGGTATAACTGTGACAACTTGTTGGTTTAAAGCAAGACGCAAGAATACAATGTACTGTTGAATTAGGAAAACTGGCATATTGCTCAATGTTCAAACATCCACTGTAACATAGCAACCAAATATCAAGCGGTAACCCGATTTCAATAAAAATTATGGTTTCTGTATAGTCTTGCTTCATCCAATATTGCCTGTGCTGATTTACAGGACATAAAAAAAGCGTACACAAACATAACCAATGGTCATTTATAATTTGAATAGTCTGACAAACTCTTGTGAATAAGGCAGTGTCCAGAACACTTATAAT
This sequence comes from Hermodice carunculata, assembly GCA_964020975.1. NCBI lineage: Eukaryota > Metazoa > Annelida > Polychaeta > Eunicida > Amphinomidae > Hermodice > Hermodice carunculata. The sequence goes on along the minus strand of OZ026615.1, from coordinate 78,215,350 downwards.
GATAATCAAATAATAATAATAATAATAATAATAATAATAATAATAATAATAATAATAGTAATAATAATAATAATAATAATAATAATAATAATAATAATAATAATAATAATAATAATAATAATAATAATAATAATAATAATAATAAGAATAGATTTATTCTGGGAATCCGATTCAGCAAATACTGTTTTCCAATTGGGTCCAGTAAAATATGAATATACATGTATGCACATGCAAATTCAATAAAATAAAATCAAAGGTACAAAGGCTCGGGTGAAAGTACATGATAAAATTCCGCGCACAATTACTACACGTGATTAAAAACGTAAAATGCAATCATCTAGATATGTTGAGGGCAGAGGCTGTTATATAACATACAATTTAGGAGTGAAAATCTATACTAGACAAAGATATCACACAGCAATTTCGATGGTTTTGTTACATGAATGGTATATTTCAAGCGAGCCAGTTTTGATACTTGTCAAGTTTTCAAATACTGAGTCTCTGGGATTCAATAAAGCAATATTAACACACTCCTGGACAGAGTGCGGCTGAGTCAATGGTTTCCTTGGCGCGGGTTTGCTTTGTGGCCATAACAGCCTGGTGTACTATGTAACCATAACACACGAGCCTTGTGTGATATCGGACCATAACACATGTGTACCGCCCACATTCCAATAAGCCACGCCCACCTGAGGTTTCTGAAACTCAACACTTGAACAAGCCGGCAAATCAGTTTCTGATCATTTGTCTCAATCTATATAGGCCAACTAAATGTGTAATCGAGCAGAAAAATTAAGGGGAAAATGTAAATATAAGCAATGAGGGTCGCTTTTTTGTGCGTTATGGCAAAATGACGCGGGTGATTGAAGCTGGCATCGGGCGAGGTGCACTGGCGTGCCCCACGCTCAGGATGCCAGCTTCAATCACCCGCGTCATTATGCCAAAATCGACCATCATTTCTTATATATATATATATATATATATATATATATATATATATATATATATATATATATATATATACATGTCAGTTCTTATATTAACAAGGAACTGAAAACTGTTCACTGTGTTTCAACTTCCGCTACACAATCACTAAGTTTGCCATTGTCACACCTTACGCAATGGTTACAAACTGATTCATTGGTACGTGATGCATGTATGTCCTTGGTTCATATGGCTTTTTCTGTCTGATCTTACATATTTGCCAGTGGAGCACCCTTTAGAACATTTTGGTCAAAGTTGAATTTTTTAGATTCTTCAACGGTCAATAATAGGTTCACACTGAAAAAGTTGACCTATGCATGTTTTGGTCATATCTCACGTATGACGCATGTCGTTGGAATACAGCCAGGGTTGAATGATTCAATTTCTTTTTACCCCAAGACTTTACAAAGAAACCTTTGAAAGTTTCCGACTTTGAACAAAAAAAGGGCCAAAGTGTTAAGTTGTGTGGGTATTTGGGTTCAAGTATCTGTGTCCTGATATCTTTCACAGAATCTTCACGAGTAGGTTCTCGGGCTATGAAAGTTGATTGAGCAAAAGGTCCGGTATTGCATTCTACCAGGGACGTGAGCACGTCCCTGATGCTACCAATGAAGTACGCTCAGCTTGTCGTTTTCATAAACGGAGATGACGGGTTGCCACAGCGCTTTAAACTAACTTATGGATTCACTGTAAAATATTTCAGAGAGACGAATAATTGTAATCTGTCCAGTTTCTATTATAAAAGCGACCGAAAGCCACCAGAAATTTAAAATTCCGCCTCAGTCATTTGATCCTTCATCGTACACTTTCACAAAAGCCGTTTTTGATAAACGAGTCACACCCATTTTTACCGACAGATGTCTTCGTTACCCCTACATGCAAAACCCGTATCGGGCAGAGACGAACGGATAGACTATTTTCTTTCGGACACGTTTGTGCTTCTCTCACCACTACTAGGTAACAAGCCCAATGTGACTAATAAATAAGCTAAACAAAGTGAAGAGTGCACCTTACACACCCAAAATCAAGTGTTAAATTTCAAGAGTATAAGTATAAATCTTTATGTTTTTCTGTGCACGTACAAGATCATGTGACTTGTGATTGAGGATTTTAACTTGTTTCATCCAAAGAGCAAAATGTTTGTATGTTCAAAACCATATGAATATAATTTATATTTTATAAATACATTTTCCAAACCAGTGAGGCGATAAACCATTGTACGTGTAGTGTTTCCACGACAAAATCCGACCATGGCCAATACAAAATTCAACAGACCGATTTGTGCGTGTGTGGGGATCGCAAAGTGTCCTAAAAATCCCCGTAGGGTGGATATATGCTCGGCTGCACAAAGAGCTAATTTAGAACTGCGAACACAGCGTCAAGTTTGTTTGATCCACCCAGGGTTTTATCATGTGAAAACCTCATCGTAAATTGGATGTTTTTTCAGTTCATATTTGTATACGTGAGAAAAGCATGGGAATACCATTTGCATTATTCAGTCCGAATACTGGTAATCATGTTCAATCGACCATATTGGTAGACGTGACACAGCCTTATAAAAATATTTGCATAGCATATATTTACACCCAGAAACTATGTGGGCATGGTAGTATTTGATGCACTGCTATCAAAGATGGAGTATGCTGTATTTCGATGAACATCATAATCTGTTCGGATATTAGTGCACTTACAACAAATATCGGACCTTTTTTACTATATCCGACAAAGCCAAGATAAGATTATTGTCTGCTGAACGACTGACTATAGGGGGGCCGTATAGCAGCTAAAAAGAGTACAAAATCGTTCGAAAATAAGTGCTGTACGAATCGTCAACCGATCCACTTTCATAAATTGTTAAACGTTTAAAATAAAACGATGTTATCTTTTTTTCTGATATATCTGGCAAAAGGAACAGAGTTATCATCAAGAGTCGAATTTCTATTTTTGTATGTGAACAATATGTAGAATCATTGGAGCTTCAATACCATGTTTATGTGTACCAAATTCCAAAATCTGATATAGGATAGTCATGTAAATATCCCGCAGTTTACAAATATCGGATATCGGGTACAATTTCATATCGGACCTGACGTGCATTAATTTCAGAACAAAATGTTTATCATCATACTTAAATTAATACTCCGTTTCATGTACAAGTGTCTTCTGGCGTAAATTGGTTTCTTTAAGTTGTTGACTGTATTTGTGAAGGCCGGCTTCACTTTTTTTTTCGGACCTATGCTTCTCTTGGGACATGGACCCAGATAATAGCACAAGTTCACTTAGCATTACATTTGACAAATTCTATTCGAAATACCTTACAATGGCGCTAAATTTGACAAAACCTATTTGAAATAATTTACAACAACGCTAAAATTGACAAAACCAGTTCGAAATATTTTACAACAGCGTTTAATACTAATAATTTTGATAATTCATTGAGTGAAAACTACCTCTTCACAGCGGGGGCACACGTGGTACGTCAATAAAACATCATATATATATATATATATATATATATATATATATATTATATATATATATATATATATATATATATATATATACAGTATAAAAACATTGCTTCATTTGAAGTATATACACTATGCCGGTCAGTTATCGAGGAGGTTCCGCTAACAGGTCCCTCCTGGTTTGCCATGCTTCTACCAAAAACATTTTACATGTATGGTCAAACAAATCTCCAATATCTTTATCATATTTATGTCCAAAATTTCCCAGTAAATAACTCAGTTTCCCAATGCTAGATGCCGCCATGAATTTTTGCCATACAATGATGCTGTTCTTTTCCTCCAAACATAATATGACAAAGCCTATTCGCACATTTTATAACAGCACTACATTTGACAAAGCCTGATTTTAAATATTTTACGACATCAACATTAATCTGGCAAAGCGAGATGAAATAGGTCATTTGTGACCACCTGTATCTATTGACTGGTACGAACTGAAACGAGCTGGTAAGCCGGAAATTAACACCATCACATATATTAATCTTCAGGTGGCACTAAAAAATTGATACACGAAAAGAACTTGTTCGAGATAAAGTCTTTTGGTCCTGTAAAATGCCACAAAAAAAGGGAAAATGGGGCTTGTACTGCCGTGGAGATAAAGTATATGGTAGTCCAGCACTGCACATTTTGTGGAGAACCAGAGTGATTTGACCATCAGAAGCTCAAGGTTTTCGGGCTGGTGCCTGAACCAAGCATTATTATTTCATATGCAAAGTAAACGGTTGATGACCTCAGTTTATTTTGTTTTTCTGCCGTCGAATGTAAATCTCTAGTGGGCGAAAGAGAGAATTCTGTCGAAAATTTTAATTGTATTTAAATGAAAAGGATTCAAGTCTCTCTTTCACAAAATAATGAATTCAGCATAAATGTGCCAAAAATGTATAATTTCCCCCTGAATGGGAAGGGGAGATTAACAAACTATGTATGGCCCTTTTGTGTGTGACCACAGAAACAATTTTTCCTAATATTCTTTTTTGCCTATCTTTCCCCTGTTATTTTTGTATCGGCTCAAACTCATACATCAAGCAAACAGAAAGCTCAAATATGCCATGGATATAGTACCTGTGGTGTAGTTTTGCATATCGTTTGAAATATTCACAAGGATGAAATTATGCAAATTATGGCCACTTTAGGGCCCTTTGAAAATTTCAATCCCTTCTGGCTTTCAAACGATTCAACATAAAGGCCCAGATGCTAGTTCTACTAGTATATGTGTTGGGGCCACGCATCTGTTGGGCACGTTACAACAGTTGCATAATTTTAATTTATGCTAATTATGGGCACTTCAAAATTTTAAAGTTGAATATCTTCAAACTACTATAGATTGAGGTGCCATTCCAACATCAATTGATAGGTCTGTGCTCTAGGCGCATCCAATGAACCACAAACAAAAGTTGTTGGAATTGAATTTATGCTTATCGGAGATATATTATAAGTTAAAGTTGAATATGTTAAAAGTTATTACAGATAGAGGTGTCATTCCAACTTCAATTCGTATCCTTTTGCTGTAGGTGCATCAAGTGAGCCACATAGTAAAGTTACAAAATACAAATATATGCTAACTAGGTGATACGAAAAGTTGCAATTGAATATCTTCAAACCTATTACAGATAGAGGTGCAATTCCAAGTCCAGTAGATAGGTAAGTGTTGCACTTTTCTCCTATGGCATGCAAACAAAAGTTGAGGAATTTCATTATATGCTAAATTCACTGAACGTCTCCACAATGCACCCCCCCCCCCCATTCCCACAAAATGTGCAGGCCAGTTACTGTTATCTACCTGCATGTTATGCAACCATTTTGCACGCATATTAAATAAACGGCATTTGGAAGTTTCAATCCCCCATATGATTAAAACAGATTGATGAAACTGCAGATTTTATAGTTGCTTTCCTTCTGATTCAGCTGATGAATATTGTGTGGAATATGAAGGATTGTTGCTTAATTCACAAAAATACAGGAGAACATACAGAAAATAAACATTGTTCAGTGTGCCAACAGGGAAGTATCCCCTTATGCCCCTATAGAAAGACTTCATGTCACCCTCAGAAACTGTTTACTTTCCACAACCAGCCTTAAATGTGTCTGCAGGATGGGTGCCATGACAACATTTGACAAATCATATTTCAAACTATTCTCATCAGCAAAATTTGCACACAATTAACAAATAGTGACAGCTATATGGAAATCACCAGCATTTGAAAATTAAACTGTTTGATGTTTGAGACAAGAACAGGGATAGATATACAATTTTATCTCCTTTGATTATGTATAGTGACTAAAACTATGGAATAGCACTAACAGCATATCAGTTGGAAATTGAAGGGACCATTTTGTTATCAACACATGCAAACTTTTCACACACAGACAGATTTGCCTTGAAGCAAATCTTCGTTTTTTAGTTCTTAAGTGCGCCCTTAATATACAGGAATGTCTCCATGTCTCCATGGGCCTTACAACTTGCGGATCCAGATCTCTCATGCAGCATGCTAGTCGTTACAACCAAATGATAATTTTCTTTTTATTTCCTGGGTAGGTGGGCATCTTATCGAGAAGAAATACCACTGGAACATGCTACACAGATTCTCTAAGGGTGTTCCCGAGAGCGTCGATAATAAGCATGCTACAAGTAACCTCTTACTCCAAATATATTTCCCATCTCTCTCATTTTTTTCGCAGATTTCTTAATACATATAAATTAAGTTGTGTAAGAGATTGTTTGACACACGCCATGTGAGATATTTAATGAATTGAGGGGTTCCATCAATAGATCAATGTGAAATGCACTCATAATTTACGGTTGCGTGCTGGCACGTCAGTTTTCCTGAAGGTCTGAACGTAGTGCAATCAATTATCATAAACTAACTGCTCCAAATTACCATGTGTCGACAGACCGTGTATATCAGATTACGCCTCAGGAAAGTCTGGTGTTTACCTTTTGAAGACGTATTAGTTGCATATCGTTATTGCCGTAAGCGCATATTAAATGGCATAAAAACAATAGTTCTATTAAATTTCAAGTTCTTCATACTGTGACACAATTTTGTATGCCGCAGGATCACATGGGCACACAATTTTATTATTCGTTCCTTGTCACGTTTAGACTAAGTCAGCACCTCTCCTCGGCGGGCTTTGGGCACACCGTTTACAAAGCCCGTCAAGGAAAACTGTTGACGTGAACCATTCTTATCGGCTGTGCTCGCTTATGGTAGCTTAAGTGCCCATACTTCAATGAACGGTCGCTTTAGGAGAATATGAATCTGGTATCGTCATGCCAAATGAGTGTACGTCAACTTTGGTCGAAATTAGCAATGAAAGGGTTACCATGGTGACAAAACACGTTACCATGGTGACAAAACATGGTTGCATTTGCTTCGCTTTGCAAAGATGGTGCGGTTCCAACCTGTATAATCTAAGAATGTATAATTAAGTTTGAATTAGTGGCAGATCTAGGAATTCGGGATGCAAAGGGGGTATTAACGAGTGACATGTATACAGTGGATTGACACATTCGACCCTTGGGATCCTCGCATGACAGCAAAGCAAAATGGACAAGGTTTGGCAGTGTGAGGGGGAACAAGGCACGCGCGGCTGGTAATGCATAATGCTGCGTCTGCCACTGGCTATATATATACACAGGGGAATCTCCCTATTAAGACCACCTTGGTGACTGAAAAATGTGGTCTTAATGGGGATATTATTCAATCAAGAAAAAGCAAAATGGGTCTGTAAATTGGTGGTCTTAATATAGAAACAGTCTCTTTACGGAGGTGGTCTTAATTGGATATATATATATATATAGAAACAGTCTCTTTACGGAGGTGGTCTTAATTGGATATATATATATATATATATATATATATATATATATATATATATATATATATATATATATATATATATATATATATATATATATATATATGTATATGTTGCGCAGGGTTGGCAATTTTCATCCACTTTACAGAAGGCTCTACTGTCATTCTATTGCACGATACATACTATTTGGTACAAGGGTTTTGTACCTAATTCTTATGTACATAGAGTATGCATACAAGAAATTTCCTGTTTTGATGTCTTCGATGATTTTGGTCCAACTGCTGATCAGGGCCTTTTAACTGTCTTTTATGTTTAATAATTGTTATCAGAGTTTTGTTTCTTTTGTATAATGTCTATGATGTTTGTCTTCCTTATCTGTTTGTATATATATCTTTAATATGTATGTATCTCATATGTATATATTCCATGACATCGGGCTTCAACAAATCATTATTGTTATTATCATTATCATCATCATCATCATCATCATTATTATTATTATTATTATTATTATTATTATTATTATTATTATTATTATTATTATTATTATTGTATAGGTTGAGCAAGACGCACATATGATAATGTTGTAATATGAATAATAATTGGCATAATGCAAATATGATTTAGCAGAAAAAGGACCCACTTCAAGAGGCCCTGACAAATGGTTGGGAGTATATTGCTGAGTAAACCAAAGTTGATTGTTGTTCTAACTCTACATACATATATTACCACCGATATACACACACACACACACACACATACAGACATATATATATATATATATATATATATATATATATATATATATATATATATATATATATATATATATATTTGTATTTGTGTGTTCTCGCCCAGAACCTTTTCCTAGTAGTCACTACCCTTTTCCGCAGTCCGAATTATTTACTCTCCATCAGCTAACCTGTCCCTGTCTACCCTATATACATGGAATTACTATTGTCCGTATTGCACACGTTCCTCTCTAAAATTTGGACATAGGCTGTGTCAGGCCAAATAAATTAAAGGATCTTCAGCGGGTAATTACTCAACATGTTTTGGAGCCTATTACCTGTAATATATATATATATATATATATATATATATATATATATATATATATATATATATATATATATATATATACATATATATATACATACATACATACATACATATTGTCTTAGAACTGCGTGGAATACCCAAATCGACAAATTGCTATCCGAAGGAAAGACGAATCAATACAAAAATAGCATTGTTCCATATTGGCGTGATGTTCAAATTCCCAGCTTTAGCAGTTACGTACTTTAAAAAAAGTCGCTTCATATTAATGAAATCTGTAAGCCCACTGCTCAAAATATGGCCTTTGATCTGTCGTTGTTTTGAAGGTTGAGTAGTGCCATTATACATTTTACTTCATAGATTTTGGTGCCCGTGGGGACATACAATTGTCGAACGTCATGTGAAAGATTACACAACGTGGTGGGCAATACCTGCTGATACCTGGCTGGGAGAAATGGTCTGTTGACCAACGCCAACCGTATTCCTATGTGACATGCATATTACTTTACAACTTAACTACATGTTATCGATTTAAAAGATCATATGTGTTTTATGTTTGAAGTTAGGTCGTTAATTCCTTTTCCAAATTGGACTGATGAAGAATTTTTTGATACGTATTTCTTAGTCAAACACGGCTTTCCAAAGTGTTTATTATTCCCAAAATTTTGTTCCTGCAAAAGAAACACAGATGTTCTATCAGCTAGCATGTAAGTCTGATATAATAAAGTGGGCATGACCTATATGATAATTTGAATCAATATTGGTCGGGGGAGGGTGAGAAAATTGTAGGGACGCAAAAAAAATTTACATGAATTTACACAAGGCAGGGTTTTAGCAAAATGTACATGACAAGCTGTTTCTAAAGACCTTCACTGGTTGTAGTGACATAGTTTATTCTATCAGACCATCTCATTTTTCCCGACACGCTATGCAAGATAACAGCGAGGGGAGGCGTTACAAGCCAGGTGGCAACTGCTGAAAGGAAGAAAAAGACCTCTACCTCTGCGAAGCTTAGGAATAAAATAAATTTAGACTTTTTCACACGTGTACACTTTTGGTACCTCCCCTTCTCTTTATTTAAATGCACAAAATCAAAAATTGTTTGATATGTCCTTATTTTAGGCTTGCATGTTTTTCACAGAAAATAATAATCTACCTCATGGTTTTTGTCAGCATAAATACCAACTGTCCGTCGTCATACTAACAGTCCCTGAAATTAGCTGAAAATAGGGCATTTTTTTTAAATTTGTCACACACGTTTCTTCTGTCTGCTTTGTAATTTATTTTCTGTCCCTGGAGGACTGAACTAGTAGATAGTATTTTGAATGTTGGTATCTCTGTAACAGGGTTAGAAAAAAGTACATATTTCTACCTGTTGGCAAGGAAACAAAAACAGCCCTAGGCAGCTTGGTGTCATTGAACCACATTATAAATTTCGACAGGTCTAATGTCAAAATAACTTGTCCGCAAGTAACGTTACTTGTTTCGGACGAACGGATCAGCCTTCAATTTATCTCTAACGCTGCTTGGGGTTCAACTGGGTATTCGTAATGGAGGAAAACAAGAAACTTTGATTGCATAATTTTATATTCTTCTTAAATATCCAAACAGTTGCATATTTAAATATGAAGAAATAAAATAAATTTACAGTATGGCTGCACAAGCACGAGAAAACTTAGCCACCAATCCTTAGCACGCTAATATGTAGATATCAGAAAAAGGAAATTGGTCAATGGGCTGAGCACGAAGAGACCACTTTTTTAAAATAGTAAAATTCTGTCAAAGCTGTTGTCAGCTTGCAAGTCATCTTTTTTGTGACCCATATTGTATTGGTGGAAAGCTCAGCCTATGTAGTCTGAAGCGTATATAGCAGACTAACGAGCTCGCCAAAAAGTAATATATGCAAAGGTCTAGGCGCCCTAACTTTGCGCAGAGTAATCTAGTTATGCTTGCAGGCGGACAAAAGGTGGGGGGAGGGAGGGGCAGGAAACCGAAGAAAGTTCTCACTCCATAAAGCACTTCTCAGAAATGTCAACTGTCCCTCATTATCAGGGTCAGTCCCTGAAATTAGTTGAAATTTTGACCAATTTACAGAGTTTTTCCCGCATTGAAACTGAGTATTTGCTGATATATTCTTTGTTACACATGCTCTGTCTCTGATGTTTTCATTGAAATGTTCTTGAAATGGTTTTTTGAATGTTGTGGTCTCTGATCATGATTGTCTTCTGTCATGGGCGAACAAGAAAAGCCTGGACGTTTCATCAGACCCCTGCACCAATCAGGTGCTTCGCGGGTAAGCATGCGCAAGAGTCAACCCTGCACGAACATCACGTGAACATCGATTCTTGTTATCATGTCTGGATGCCAACCCAGATATTTTGTTTTTCCAAGAAATCTTTCTTTCTTTCTTCTTAACGACCAGATTTGTCCGGAGTTTTTCTTGGACCCTACAATTCCGAAAACCACCAAACTTGCCATGGTGAATGACCTACCAGTGAAATTAGGCACCTGACTTGGAATAGCCATAATGATTTAAATTATGCAAATGAAGGGCAATTAAAATTTTAAAAGCTCCATATCTTCTAAACTATTGGAAATAGACTCAAAGTTCTAACTTACACATATAGGTTTGAGACAACTGGCAAATCCAATAGCATATAAACAAAACTTTTGAATTTTTTTTAATGTATGCTAAATTCACCAAATTTCTCCCCAATCCACATACAGGCTTTGTAGTATGACCTATTGCTTGACCTTCAGGGTGCCAAGCAACCATTTTGCATTCATAATCAATAAGCTTGAGCCTGTCTCACAGCTTTCTATCCATGTATGCTAAGTGTACGCTTTGGAAGGTTTGGGTATTGTAGCAAATTGGGGGGGGGGGGGGGAGAGAACTGTGTAATGAGGCTCTCAATAAAATACAGAGTATCTCTTTCTGTTCATGCAGGAACAGATTGACTCCATGATTCCATATGTACCAGGCAGGCTTTTGTTTCCACTAGTGCAGAACAGACCTGTCAAAGCAACAGGGCTGAAACTAGTGTCCTAACTGGCTTGTTTTTGCCTGAGGCAATGTCAGTCTGCTGAGCTTATCAGTCCCAAGGGAACTCAGGCTGCAGACTACCAGGCAGAACAAGCCTGAGTGTACCCTCTGTTAAAAATAGACTACATACAGAGCTGAGTTGGCCAGACCATGGAGGGTAGAACTTGTGACAATTTCATGTCTTTGTTTTCTTGTAACCAGTGACACGAAGCCTGTTTTTCATAGCCAGTACTGAGACAGTATAGTTATGTTTTGGTTCACAGGTACATATTCATGTAGTTTCTTGACAGCTTCTGTTAAAACTTGTATATGTGATAAAGGAAGAAAGACAGTTTTGTATTGCATGTATACACCGTATATATATATATATATATATATATATATATATATATATATATATATATATATATATATATGTATATGTGTGTGTGTGTGTGTATGGATACATATGCATGTATGAATAATGTACATGTACATGCACACATACTGCCCAGAAGGGCTGACCCTTTCAGGAGTGGGCACTTTTCTCTGGTCCAAAGAGTGCCCACTTTCGAGAGGTTTCACTGTATTAGTAAACACTGGAATTTTCTTTCTTTCTATCTTTCTCTCTTCCCTTCCTTCTTTCTTTCTTTCATTCATTCTTTCTTTCTTTCTTTCATTCATTCTTTCTTTCCTTCCTTTCTTCTTCACAACCAAGTTGGTTTGGAGATTTTCTCTAACACTATTTTGCCGAAAACCACCGAACTTGCTATGGTGACTGACGTAACCAGTGAACTTGTGCATCTCTGTTGGAATAGTCATGATGTTTAAAAGTATGCAAATTTAGGGGCAATTAAAATTTTAAAAGTTCCACATCTTCCAAAATCTTGCAGATACTCAAAATTTTATGTGCATATATAGGTTTGCGACACCTGCCAATATAATGGACAGTATAAGTTAAGTACAATTTCAAATCATGCTAATAAGGGGCTTTGAAAAGTTTCAAAGTTGAATATCTCAAAAACTATTAAGCACAGACATGCCATTTCAACTTCAATTTATAGGTTTGTGGCAAAGCCATATCGCATGAACCATGAACCAAAGTTGTAGGATTTTAATTTATGCAAATGAGGTAAACATGCAAAATGTAAATCTTACATAGCTTCAAAACTATTATAGATAGAGGTGCCATTCCTACTTCAATTTATACGTTTGTGGCAAAGCTCCATCCAATAAACCATAAACCAAAGTTGTAGGCTTTCAATTTATGCAAATTAAGTAAATACACAAAATTATAATGTTGAATAGCTTCAAAACTATTATAAATACTAGCTTCATTCAAACTTCATTTTATACGTTTATGACATGGCCACATTCAATTAAAGAAGAACCAAAGTTGTATCATTTTACTTTATAAAAATTAGGCTAATACACGAAATTTAGATTATGTTGAACGATGCAAAGTGTAGCATTTCAAACTGATCTCATTTTGAAGGCACCCAGGCGGATTTGCAGTGAAGCAAATCTTGTTTTCTAGTTATTCCTTGTCTTGGCCATAAAATCTGCTGTGGTCAAGGATTTCATTTTTCCCATGAAGAAAAGTGTACACTTCGCCCCCGACCCCACCCCCAGCCGTGTGTGTAGGTGAAAATGTCTACGTTTATGAAGGGCGGTTTATCATTAAGGACTGTGCAAATTACGAACTTTTTAAAACACCGCAGCAACCTCAAACAAACTATATGCCGCGCAGATCTTCCCAATGAGAACACAGTGCTCTTCTATTTGGTACGGGTTCAATGGGTTACGAAACTTAGGTAAGCTCACACCTAAAATAAGCCGGGATGGAATATGTTGTCTAAGCAGTGTGTTACTTATACCATTCAAAACAAAAGGTTGAATCAAAATGACCACGTTTCATCTAAATGCAAACCATAGAAATAACGCTATGGCCGTTTTGCTTTGGAAACGGAAGTTAATCTGTACAACTTGCTAATAATTTAAAAGGTAACACATGAAAAGTGGATTAAAAAGTATCTGTCCATTTTATTTAGATTACGCCTGTATTGGCATTCTCTCAAACCACGCGAATTTTCATAAACATCTGTTATCAGCAAAGGGAAAACAAACGCCTTGCATCATTCCCTGAGTGGAAAAAAGTACTTTCAGCGCGATCATAGGTATTTATACATGATCAAATCGTTCTGAACTAGATCCATCCCCTCGTTCACTGTTGACACAAACCAATATTCGTGTGAAGGGACGTGTGCACAGATTGGGTACCACTTTGTTTACTTTTACTCTATAAGGACAATATCGAAGGCCGGGCCTGTCACTGTGTCATCGTAATTATTTTACGAGACACCATGTAAATTTAAGAGGTGTTACTATTCGACCACAAAGAACTTGTATCGACCAAATTGTTGATGGTCGTGTACCTGTCTCTCCTGTAACCTTTATTTGTTACGTCCCATGCGCCATTTATTGGTTGTCTGGACGCAATCCTCTTACTTGTTTGTAGAGTCAATTTGCGTATAAGAAGTCTTGCAAAAGGCGTTGCCTGTCGACTTTTTTTTTCTAAATTAAATATATTTACACCAACACATCTATATCATCACTATTTAAATATTTGGCCTAGAACCAAGACCCGTTTTTAAAGGGGTCAATAGAAAAGCAATCTAAAGACAATGTTTTACAGGGCTGCCGTCAGATGCTACACTCACGTGCCTTCAGTCTTTGTGACATAATGCAAACACAATAACGTGACAGAGAACCTGCCAGAATGTGGCCTCCAGTGTAGTTCAACATAGTACAATGAATCTGCCATGAACGTGAAATAAACTTACTTTTTCTGACGAAACACGACACTGTAGTTCCCTTAGATCAAACCAGAATTGCGTGGGTGTCATTTTCCACGAACCTTACAGAAATTGATAACATGTGTTTGTTAAACATCAAATAGGTGGTAATCTAAATAAAAATGGACAGTATGGTCACTAGTTTTATTCATGCCGTTGTGTTAGAAACATAATATCAAAAGGTAATAATGGATCAAAATTTTCAAAGTAACTAATGGTAATTTGATTCAGTATTAAAGCCCAAACTGTACAAGACCATGTCCAACAATTAACGTTGTACATCATTAAATTTAAAACAACTCGACAGATCAATGCTAAATCTCATTTTAACAAATACCTTTTAGTGCACATTTATTCTGCTCCAAAATAAACCTTATAAATACAATTTACTTTTAATGCACGGCAGTTGCAGCCAGACAAGTGAACTCGTTTATAGGACATTTGCATAACAGGGACTTAATAAATCGTTACGGAGATTAGACAATTAAAACAGGTCGTGGTTGATTGTACTTCACAAGCATAGATTCATTTTGACGGGGGGAGGGGGGTCCCGGGTACTAAGGTCCCCAGTCAATGCGCTACTTGAAGTGATTAACAATTTGAGAAACTCATATGGAAAGTAGAATATCTGCACAAAGACTCAAAATAAGAAAAGGCTACAAAATATGATTTTACACCATACTTTTGTAGCACCTTTTCTGTAATGTGGTATTTTACTTCAAGAAACTTCAATGTGATCACAGAAAAACACTTTAAGTGACATAGTAAAAACAACCAGGAGTGGGTGACACTGAATATATATATATATATATATATATATATATATATATATATATATATATATATATATATATATATATATATATATATATATATATATATATATATATATGGGTGGGTGAGCATATAGGTGCAGAGTTATGCCATTTAGTTTGCCTTATCGACACCATTTGTCAGTATCCTGACAAAGACTTACCTAAAGTAATTACATGTAGTAATTACTCCTTAGGTACAAAATGAAAAAGGCAATTGGGATGTATGATGTCTCTTCAGCCGATATCTTATATTATGTGTTACATGCATGTAACGGACAAGGCCAACAATATATGGCCTATGTCACATGAAGCTCGACTTTTATCTGGATGGATGAGGTTGGATATAGTAGTCTGCATTTACATTATACCTGTCTGATAATACTACCGTATTTTGGATTTCTTCCAGGTCGTTACAAAATTAAAAACCGAACATCAAGAAGGTAAAACAAGAGGATCATGGTAACCCTGTTCTGCGCTACTTGGAATCGGCTGCGTCTACATGTACAGATGTAATCACTGTATACATGTAGTACTTACCACTAGTTGACCAAAAGTTTGATATCACTAGGATATGAGCAAAATATATCAGTTTGACCTTTCAATGTCACTCAAGGTCAAACTTAACAACATAAATCAAACCTCACATGTACTTTTCTATGACATTCTAATAGTGGCCAAGGACCTAGAATCGGCCATGACCAAGATGTAAGCGAATAAATCAGATTTGCTGGATCAGAAAAAAAAAAATTAAGAAAAAAAACCTCCGATTTCTACTAAGTTCTGTATATGCATCCCGTGACAGAGTATGTGTCATTATTGCACCATCATCTTCTTCACAAATTTGATGGAGGTCCACCTTGGGAGATATTCATGTGTTAGGGCAAAGCATTCCCTATAATAGTTGTCATAATATGGCAATACATGCATTGTGTTGCCATATACATGCACAATAATAGCACCAATACCCACACATGGACCTAAGGTTTGATATTCCATAACTTATTTATCGAAAATTAACGTATCCTCACCATTTTTGTAAACTTTTGTTATCTTCAGTAAGATTATATACTGATATAACTTCGTAGAATTTTAGACTGAACTAATGGCTTTTCAACGGTATTTTTGCCTTCGTAAATCGTTACTTTCATCATATAAGCTGATTTAGCCCTGCTTCATACAGGGATCTGCCCTTCTTCCCGTCAAGTTTCTTGCTGCAGACTAGGTGGAAGCTCAGGATCACAGTTAATATGAATACCTCCTATTGTCCTTGCTACTTCTCCTCAAACCGACAAAAAAGTCTTGTTGAAAGAAAAAATATCAGTGAAACATGAACTGTTGAACGAATTCGACATTCACCAGGCCATTTTCGTCCCCTCTGAGTTTGAAAAGTGGTGATTAAATGTTGTGGAGAAAACTGCAACTAGACGACATGCATTTACAGCAAGCAAAATCCTATATGTACCATGCCTATATATAATGCTACATGCCAATACCTTATTTCAATCGATATTCCTAGGGACATTTCCCCTACGAATACCAGACACTTCTCCCTCATCCTGCCACTCCAGTCACTAGAGGGCGCTAAACATGGAGGCAATGTTTCCCTGATAGTCCTCCATGCCTGACCCTCTTATTGGGTGCTGAGGGCACAGCCGATGATGCCAACACAAACATATCGACGTGAATGCTGCTTACACAGATGTATGCTGATTTGCAAAAATATGCAACACCGTTACCTTATTTTGGGGGGGGGGGGGAGTCGAAAAAAGAAATTGAAATCGCACTTTTTTCTATAAAAGCTTTGATGATATTCATCATGATTCTACGCTCGAATTTTCGGCATTGGCCGAAATTTGCATCAATTAAAATCTGAAAGTTTTTGGTCACTGTTCATAGTATGCGCCCGTAGCACAAACTTATAGATTGACGTTGGAATGTCACATATGTTTGAAATAGTTTTCAAGGTGGTCATCAATGTGCAAGACTTCAATTTTATGTATTGGCCAAATCTGCATAAATTAAAACTTGAATTTTCAGCCATTGTTTCTAGATGCACCCAGAACACAGACATGCAACTTGAAGTTGGAATGGCACCTTTATCTATGATAGCTTTGAAGGTATTCATAATAAAAACTTAGACTGAAGTTTTAATGTCACCTCTACATAGTGGTTTTGAAGCTATTCAACTTTAAAAGTCATGTCTCCCTTATTAGCATGAATTTAAATTTGAGAACTTGAGTTTGTGGCTCGTTGAATACACCTACAGCATAAAACTATTAATTGAAGATGGATGCATCTCTATTTATAATGCTTTTCAAGCAATTCAACTTTAAAATATCCATAACTAGCAAAAGTTTTAATGCTACAACTGACGCAATATGTCCAATAGATGCGCAGCCCCAAACAAATATGTCAATAGACTAACATTTGGGTGTCTGTGTTGAATTTCTTGGAAGCCAGGAGCGAGCAAAATTTTCGAACGGCCTTAATTTGCATACTTTTAAACTTTTTGACTATTTGGAGCGATATGCTACAAGCATGCCAAATTTGAAGTTTCTGGTTTGCACAGTGTCTGGGTTTCACCCAACACAAAAAGAAAGACAAAGAAAGACAGAGAGAATATCGAGAAAAATATGTCTGAGTTAACACACACACACACACACACACACACACACACACACACACACAAGACAAATAAACAATCTTCATTCAACAAAGTTTCACAGATACCCAGAAATGTTCCTGTTGGGGGCATTCCGTGTAAATATGGACATGACCTTTGAAAATAAAAAATAGTCGAAATTTGATTTTTTTTTGGACAAAAATGTTAAGTTAAGATATTACGTTTTGAGAAACAGTTTGCACCTTGTGACTTCAAAACTTTAAATAGCTCAAATAAGTTCAAATTGAACGAAACTGGCGTCGCGGAGGGGAAATTACAAATTATACTCCATCTTTTATGCTTTGGTGATTTTCTTTGAAAAAAACTTTCTAGACAAATGATGATACAGTAGAAGTATATCAAAAACCTTGTTTGACCCAAGGAAAGTTTGATTTAAAAGATGTTAATGGGTGTCAAATTCTTATGACCAGTCCGCATCGTTTGACTTTTTAAACTTAGTCTGCTTCAAAGACCAGGACAAATTTCAAAAAGGTATTTATGATTCTTTAAGAAGACCATTACAGCTATATAATAATACTCAAGATAAATAATTTTATAAAATTAAACTTTGATTTTAAAGAAATATTTAAATGTCGCTGACAGGACATTTTGTCGCAGACGGGCCAGTCTATCGTATGGAGTACATGTTAAATTCCAAATGTTTTTGTTGTTTTATACCCAAATTATAAGTTTATGTATTTGTTTAACTGATAAATTTCAAAATCTATCATTTAAAACACTCATTATTGTTATTATATAGATATGGACCTGATTGTTTTTAGAGTTTATCAGAAACGTGGCGTACGGGATATCATAGCACGTGCTGAATGTTCAGGTTTATTTACATGGTTTAAGTTAAATTCTTCTATTTTGCTTTCAACATTTAGGTTTGGATTATAAACATTTTTGTGCAAAAGTTCAAAATAATAGATTGGTATTATATTTTAAAAATGCCATCTCATAAACATCCTCATCTCCCTATTCTATGCACAGGTAAAACTGTTCCCTCTGCGACAACACCAGAAAACCTGATGAAATATTATCAAATGTGGTCAAAATTGCACGCAGACATTAAAAACACACTTGTTTTTACATTTTTGTCAGTGGAATATAACACAAGACCTTCACTTGTTTCGATTTCCAGGATGCTGTAATTCATATATTATCAGAATTTTAGAGCATTAAATGAGGTGGGCAGGGCATTTCTTAATGTTGAACTGTTTTTGAAGCTTAATAAAATAAAACTAGAGCCATCAATTATTTCAAAACATTATAATATATATTTCTACATGATCCAGGTATTTTGTCTAAAGTGCCAGTTGAAAGTTGGAATATTTTTGCATTCAGGTCACGTGGACAAAAGTGTCCCGTACGCGATAGTGCCTGGAGTTCCGTCCGCGACGCTGGTACTTTGCATATCCAAAAAAGACTAGAAGTTGACGAATTAAACTTTCTTTATAAAATGCCATAAAATACCCTCGTGGTAATTTATGTTATTATATTTTAAGCAATAATATATTACAGAATTGTAAACAGAGCAGACTTTTGGACATAAATGCCTTGACCTCAAACCCATGTCCAAAATTTGTCCCGTCCGCGATACTCAGTTTTTTGTTCAAAAAGAATAGGAACAAATAGGAAAATAATTTTTATTTGTCTGTTGGCCCACAAAATGGGTCCCATTACAGTTTGTCACAAGACAAAATATTGACAAAAGACAGCTGTTGTAAGTAACAGGCTCTCAAACTTTGCAAAGTGTCCCGTCTGCGACAACGACGGAATGCCCAATTGATGCAGTAGGACAAACGGTTTCAGAGAAGACTCTTTAAAAGCTTTTGACAAACACACATATGTATACATGCATGTATACTTACATACATACATACATACATACATACACACACATACATACATACACATACATACATACATACATACATACATACATATGATACGTACGTACGTACGTACATACATACATAAGAAACATGTCCTGACTAGTTACCCGCAGGACACCCTTTAATCTATTTGGGTAATACAGCCCTTGTCAAAATTCTGCAGAAGAACATGTGTAATTTAGACAATAGTTCTCCTATGTTTATATAGATTAGACAGTGACAGGTTAGCTTATGGAGTGTAAAGAGTTCGGACTGCGGAATATGGTAATGACAACCAGGAACTGGTCCTGGGCAAAAAGACACAAACATATAACATACATACATACCCACCCACACATATCCAGAAAAAGTCGTTATAAGTCCAAAAATCACATAACCGTGACCTTGTGTCCTTGTGTACACAAATGGTAAAAGCCCAACCACGGAAAATCCCCAGAATTCGATGCGGACATAGTCAATCCTTTTGAGAAAATTACATACACATGTGTTTACACTGATATACTAATAGTTATTACATGCACACTTATTAGTCATCTTTAAACAAAAAGTTGATAAGAATCAGGAAAGGAAACCACCTTGTAAATCAATTGGGCTGGGACAATGTCCATTTATATTCCTACCAAATTTGAAGTAACTTTGAGAAATCAGAAAAACACACAATCTCTCCCTCGCCCATTTAGTGTGGGAGCAAATATCATGATTTTTAGTCCCGTGGGGGTTTGATGTAGATTTTATGCAACCTATTCAGAAATGTTATTTTTTATACCCTTAAGAACATGAAAAACCATGTTGGCACTTTGCCAATCTGTTAGATTCAAAATGGCTGCCATTTTCCAAAAT
This sequence comes from Hermodice carunculata, assembly GCA_964020975.1. Lineage (NCBI taxonomy): Eukaryota > Metazoa > Annelida > Polychaeta > Eunicida > Amphinomidae > Hermodice > Hermodice carunculata. The sequence goes on along the minus strand of OZ026615.1, from coordinate 78,194,868 downwards.
GTCCGCCAAACTCCAAACATAATGATATTTTATGTTACATAATGCGTCCGAAATGTTCGATTTAATAGATCTGAGAATCAAATTTTAACCTTTTGTCATCCAGGAACATAATTTATGTCTTTTACCTTACACCTGAATATTATTAGACACCAAAATTTAAAATATCTGAAGAATTTTATCTATATTTTCCATGTTTCTTAAATATTTAGCGTTGAAATAGTTGATTTAAATTTGGCCTTTATTTTGGTTGTTACTGGCATCAAGGAGGGTATGTATAGTACTGTAGTTATCATAATTCAAGATAGCCACATTTTCCTCAAAAATCGCTGCCCCCCACAGGCAACTATGTCATTTTACATAAAGAACCAATATTCTCCAACTAACATTATCTAAGTGTTATATATCATATTCCAACCATGTAACAACATTGTGTCGTGATTTTTAATCTTGAAACTTAACACTAGCTGTTACCAACCAAATTTCAAAATGGTTGATATGCTAAAAAATGCATGCATATAATCTATGAATCAAAACTTGTTGGTATTTAACTATATCTCTCATTACCCTTTTAGTCTAGATCAATACTTTTTCTTCATCTGATCCAAGATCATCAGTTCAAATCATTGTTCCCTATTATCAATTACCCGTTGTTTGAATGTATTTTGAAGGTCTGTATGGTAGTATTGGTGTGCTGATAGAATGATTCCCTGTAAAGTAGCTAAAGTGGTGGTCCAGGACTAATGCATGGTGCTGGCATGCTGATGGGTGGATCTGCATGAGCTAGCTGCTTGGAGAAATAGTGTCCCAAGTGCTTTTAGATTACTTGCTGAGTCTTCTTTTATATTGAAAGACTGAACACATTCTTGCCATAATCCAAGCACATTTATTTGCAAAGGCTTTTTTGCACAATGACTGTGGCAAGGCCTCTGGTTATTCTTGATTAACCCCATTAATTCTGGGGTTTAATCCTCTAATTGCCCTAAATGTGGCCAACTATATAGAAAGGCACCTCCTTTCATGTCTTCAATTAACTTTTTTCCACAGAAAACACTTTGAATAACAATTATAGATGAGAGCTAAACAGAGATAACATGCCCCATGAATTTACAGTTTTTCAAAGCATGGAATAGGTGTTTAGTGCCCACCTCATAATAAGAAAATAGCGTTCAGATAAGGTTTACCCTCGGCGCCCACAACGTTTTTTCCCCAATTCTGCATTTTTTTTGAGACTTTGCAGGTATCATAATACGGTGTAACTGCACCAAATATTTTATGAGGCTGTGATGAATCTTTCTTGAGATATTATGGTAACATTGTCCACTCTCTCTCTCTCTCTCTCTCTCTCTCTCTCTCTCTCTCTCTCTCTCTCTCTCTCTCTCTCTCTCTTCTGTCTCAATATGTTAAAAGACTCTACATAGACCAATACTCTGAAACCTGTACTATTCCAAATTGCTTTGTTTGTAATGAGGATTGATAAAGTATATTCGTATATAATTATGTTTTCCTTGTCTCAGTCAGTTCAACTGTCGTAACACACATGTGGTGCTTTGTTCTGAAGCAAGGTGTTAACTTACCAAGTAAATTTATTTAGGTGGTCCATGCGAGAGCGGATGTTTTCATCCTTAGCGGGTTCATCCTGACTACCTGTTCTCTTTGGTAATAATGTACTATTTCTCCTATTTTTTGTTTTGCATTTGTTTATATATATTTCTGTCATTATTACCTAACAATTGAAATGTATTGAATTTATTGTTGAATAAAAAAATCTGAATCTGAATCATGATCAGAGAGCGTCAAATAAATACTTCAAAGGTTTTATAACAAGTTTAAAAATAATGATAGGAAGCTGGTTTTCAATAGGAACATAGTCCTTTATAATGTGCATCTCTAATGAAATTTGCTTCTTTTTTATAATTTTCATATTGACAACAGAAAATTATAATGTTCATTAATACACTGGTTTTGTACATTATCTGAATCTGCCTTGATTCACTTCACGCTCTCGGTCAATGATTAAAAATTCAACCATAGAACTAAACATACATTAATATTCTTCTTTCCCCAAACCTTTCACCATCAATTTCTTCTGTGAATATTCAATTTATCATAACTTTTAGCAATCTCTGATGAAAATTTGATGAAGCTGCGATAGATCTTTGTTGAGATATTATGGTAACATTGTCTCCTTGTGCGCCACTGAGACGGCCTTGAAATAAATATTTTAAAGTTTCATACAAAGTTTATAAATACCAAGAGGATGCTAGGTTTTAATAGGAACTTGGTCCATTAATAGATGCATCTCTGACAAAATTTTGGTAAAGGTGCAATCAAAATTATTTGAGATATCGCGGTAGCATCGTCTGGGTTGACGCCACTCAGACGGCTTCAAATAAATACTTTAAAAGCTTCATAAAAAGTTATGAAATAATCAGAGGAAGTCTGTTTTCGATAGGAACCTGGTCCATCATAAAGTTCTTCTGTGACAAATGTTTAGTACAGCTATGGTGAATATTTTTGGAGATAATATGGTAACATCGTCCCCTTGTGCGCCACTCAGACGGCCTTGAAATAAATTCTTAAAAAGTTTGATTAAAAGTTTAAAATAATAAGAGGATGCTAGTTTTCAATAGCAAACTGGTCTATTACAAGTTGCATCTCCGATCAAAATTTGGTACAACTATGGTGAATATTTTTTTGAAATATCAAGGCAACATTGACAAGACGGATGAACCGATGGGCTGACGATGTAGGGGATGACAATACCCTCCAGCACTTTATATGCCGAATGTAAAAACATACCAACTCTATTAGCCTATTCGCAGCCAGAGTGGTTTAAACACCCAGGTAACCACCAGAAAAATATCAAATCTGGGCAGTATCTAACAGAATGGGAACTTTTGTAGTCAGAATTTATGTGTTTAGAAAATGAAATTTACTAAATTTGGTCATAAGGTTTCCCCCCACCCTCAACCCAGTACATTCATCCCACCTAATAATAATACAAAGTGCATCTCAGCTTATCCTACTAGCTGGTCATTGCCATGTACAGCACATGTCGAACAGTTCACATATCACTTGTGTACTACAGTTTGATCTTGTTGACCTTCTTGCCTGTGGCTCAACTGGCATAAATGATAGATTTTGGATGAAGTACCAAAAGTAGGTCTAACATATTGATGACTCTGGAATTATGATGAACTGCTTTCCTCCTCATCGTCCAAATGAACAAGCCAACTGGTATGGCAGACTGCCACTGTATATAAGAAATCACCAGATACGGCCAGCTTCCACTGTGTAGGACAGTCACCAGCTGGACCCCACAACTCACAATATGAGAGTGACAATGATGAAGATGAGAACGATGATAGTTAAAATAGCTATCTTAACTGCACAAGTATGAACCTTGTAATGGAGATGAAGATGTCATTTAATGTAGCAATACACTTTAATGTGTCATAATGTTGTTTCAATGTTTACTCACAATATGAGTGTGACAATGATGAAGATGAGAACGATGATAGTTATAATAGTTATCCTAATCATACAAATATGAACTGAGTAATGGAGGTGATGATGTCATTTATTGTAGCAATACACTTTAATGTGTCATACATAATATTGTTTCAATGTTAACTAATAATATGAGAGTGACAATGATGAAGATGAGAATGATGATAGTTAAAATAATTATCCTCATCATACAAATATGAACTATATAATGGATGTGATGATGTGATTTATTGTAGCAATACACTTGTTTCATAATACTGTTCCAATGTAAACTCACAATATGAGAGTGACAATGATGGAGGTGAAAATGATAATAATTTAAAATAGGTACCCCAGTCACACAGGTATGGACTTGGTAAAGGAGGTGATGATGCCCTTTATCGTAGTAATATGCATGTTTGCCTAATTGTACTTAAAATCCTGTTAAGATAAATTGTTTTGATAGCATGTTTTTGGCATAAATGCTAATGACTTCCATTCTTTTCTGACATGCCTAAATGCACATTTACTCACTATTAAAAAATTACTCAAAATTGACAGTATTTTCTCAAGTGTCACAAACCTGGCACATTAAGTTGACACATTGACTCAGGGTTGGCAGTTAAATAGAGCTTAATTGTTTGAGGAGTAGGTGTCATCATGGAGTTTGTTTTACATCTCTGGTACAGGATGTACATTGTTGCAGTCCTTGTTAGGATTTTCCTTGGTTTGTACAGGTGGTCAAGCTGCAACTGTTTATTTTACAATCACTGGGACTGAATATAATGCCCCAGCTGGTTTCCACTTCAGTTAAACATTGGCGGATGGTTTAACTAGGAAAAGCTGTCCAGCTAGAAAGGGTACATTTTGGTTCAGGGGTAAGTCAAATTGTTCTTATCTGAACCTGTACTATGAAAATTTGGTAATTATGGTTTGTTTGACAGGTATTCTTCTTTGATATGAAGCTCTGCATTTACAAGCAAAACTTCACATATTTAGCTAATTCATCAATTGCCACGTTCAAATTTATTCATTATTATGTGGGTTGTCTTTGCTGAATATTTAGCTTAGGCAAGGAGCCGCTACTCAGAGAGACGTGTACGGGTAAAAGGCTCCGAAACACGTTGAGTAGTTACCCGCTGAAGACCCTTTAATTTAATTGGGCTGATACAGCCTATGTCAAAATTTTACAGAGGAACGTGTGCAATATAGACAATAGTAATTCCATATATATACAGGTTAGACAGGGACTGGTTAGCTTATGGAGAGTAAAGAGTTCGAACTGCGGAATAGGATATTGACTACTAGGAAGTGGTTCTGGGCAAAAAGACACAAATACAAATATACTGGTGTCATAATATTGTATCAAAATAAAGTCATTTATCTCGGTTCGGTTTACATTCTTTTGATCCAATGATTTGATACTTTTAAGACAAATATGAGCCTAAATTGACTAAGATTCAATTTGAAGATAAAAATCCAACTTTATAGCCGGGAGTTATGAAAATAAATGCCCAAATCAGGTGCTTTATACTGCAAGGACCTTTAAGGGACCTGTAATTGGACACAAATTAGAAATTTGGCAGCCATTTTGAAAAATGGCGACCATTTTGAATCTAACAGGTTGGCAAAGTGCCAACATGTTTTTTTTTCTGTTATTTCAAATGTATTTAACATTTCGGAGTAGGTTTTATAAGATCTTCATCAAAAGCCCACGGGACTTCGTATGCCCCCACACTAATTGCCCTTTGCCTGCTACGACAGATCGTACGCAGGTGATCGGTTGATAGCCCAGGTGGAGGGGCCAACAGTTTTCAATTCATTTGTGCAATATATCAACCTGTAAAATATATCTGAAGTTTGAACATCAAGACAAGGTCACACAATCCTCAAAGAAGTTTTGTCCCATGGGGAAACATGCCTGGCCTATATTTTGCACCTCTGTAGCTACCTCGTCGCTCCATCAAGATGAAGTTACTCAGTTTTCCAAATGGCGCGTATTTATTGGTGAGGAAAGAGCACTTTGGTTATTCATATTTGACCGAGCTAAAACAAATATAAACAAAAAAAAAACACACCTCCCTGGTTTTTCGAATATTATCAACCCTAACTTTACTTCCAAACGTCTAGATATTTTCATTATAATGCGCTGAGGAACAGTGCGCTGTCCGCAGAAAGTTACGGTATAATAGTAAGAAGTACCATTGTTTAGTTCGAAACAAAAGCCTGGTTCTTCCAGTTTGTCAAAGATAAGAAAGACCCCATATCGTTTGCAGACAAAATAAAAACTAAACTTGCCGTTTCTTGATTTCAAGAAATTGTGAAGGCATGTTGTTGATTTAAGGCTTGCAAAGCCCTCAGCCTTGCCTGCCTGGAAGGTCTGCGTTCTCTGAAAATGACCATCATTAGCCAAACCTGATAGATTCTTGTGGCTGACAAGCTGTTTCTTATTCTTTTTAGTGAGTATCTGTGTTGCGTTTTGGAGACAACAACCACTGAAGAGCTCGAATTTATACAAATGTTTTTTTTTTAATTGTTGGTACCATTTCTTTGAATGTGCAGGTATGCCAACATTCAAGCGTCACGTCTGGGACAAGTAGTCATGACCATGAGGGACACAAAAAATACTACAAAGAATATAGCAGCAAATACTTAAATTTTGATGAGGGACACACAAAGTAAATTGGTCAACTTTTGAGCTAATTTCAGGGATTGTCCCTGATGATGAGGGACACTTGGCATATTTGAAAATGTACAAGACATTTTCACTTCAAGCAAAATCTTACCGCAAAGAGATGACATGCTCCCAGAGTCAGCCCGATAAGCAACGGTCCACATCCCTTGTTGTCGGTCCGGAACGGATCAACCACCCCAAAGATGACCAAAATAAACATAAAAGTTATGAACGCCTCCACAAGAAATGCCTGACCCACTGTTACAGGCACCCAGCCAGTTGGGACCGTCTTCCCCAAACCGCCGACATAGACGGCTGGCGTCATTGCTTTTAGGAGTCCAGCCCCGGCGATTGCTCCTGCAACCTGGGTTGGAACGTAGATTATGGCACGGATAATGCTCACTCGCCTCGCTAGCAAGAAAGCGAGGGTGACAGCCGGATTGATGTGTCCCCCGCTAAGCTGAGCGAGAAAACTAACCAGAACAGCAACTGAAAGTCCAAAAGCTACCGAAATCTTGACCACTGCAGCCTCCGGATTAGTGGAGGTGAACTGCGATGACAGGGCCACTGTGGAGCCGCATCCTACCAGTACCAGGAGTCCAGTTCCGACGAACTCCCCTAAAATGGCGGAGTAGAAACGGGGATCTTTGAGATCTTGAACCGTTGTGGGAGTCTTTCCCATCTTGGGCTTGTATCCTGGAAGACCGGTCGATCACTTAATGTTGCACCAGGCAAAGGCTGGATCTTCAGGGAGCTGTCGCTCGGACTATCCCCATGTGCGTGTTGCAGTGATGTGTATTACCTGATTTTATAGCAACAACGACGAAGCAGTTCAAGTATGCGTGACGGGGCAGCGATGCATTCACATGCAGCTCGGAGGTAATGCAAACAAGCAATGACGACACTAACTGAATATGGGCAAAATGCTTGTGTTTTACCACTGCCGTGCATTGAAAGGCTCATATATAAATCTAATCGTGGTTATGCGACAAGTAGCGGAGTTCTGCAAGAACCATTGCCATGGCGATCATGCAAAGGCTTTTCGAGCAAGTTTGAATACTACACGCCCGTATGGCGAGACGTATATCCAATGATCCAAAAGTTCATTTATTGCATATTTCGTATGCTTTCTCCTTTAGTTGTATATAAGCTACATTCTGAGTTTACAAAGCACACATCGTATGAACAGCATTGTATTTCAAGCGCATTGTGATTGGATTGTTGCACATATATTAAAGTGATTTTGACAAATCATTTTCTTTTTTCTAAGGCATGATAGACTTTTGTTTGTATCACTATCATATATTCACTGCATTACATTTATTTAATTATTATATCATGATATTAAGAAGGCAACTCCTCACCTCCATTAACGATGGGGATGCTGACATATAGTCATTTGATGCAAAGGATTGGAAAGTCCAGGAAGTCATGCTCACGTCACTTTTCTTTTTCTCACGTTTTACAAGATTCCTAATTTGTGAAAATTCACAGTGCATTGTTATTGATCTGTTATTACACTTTATCTGTCTTTACTGACACCACAAAAGACAAAGAGCGCAAACAGCGAGGTAGAGAACAGAATGTGTCTAGATCATTTCAAAATAGAAAGAGAATTTCCACTCCATAAAAAGTCAGAAAAAAAGTCTGCTCAGCTGTGTCGGTTAGCTACTTTAAAAGTTAGAACAAAAAAGAAATTACTCATTTATAAAATGATACAATATTTTTACCACTTCTAGTTTGGATTCTAGGATAATTTGTCAACCTCCTTGTCACTGATAGAAACTTTAGATAATGTCAAATCCATTATTTACAATGATAATGATATACTTGGAATATACATAGGCGTAGCCAAAGCATCTAACACTGTTAATCATGCCATACTGCTAACGCAAATGACAACATTATGGTATTAGAGGTTAAACACTAGAATCGTATGATAGTCACTTAAAAGACGGGAAATACTATGTTCCATTTAACTACGCTAAGTCAAATATTTTCCCTATCTCTTGTGGTGTACCACAAGGCTCGTTCTTGGGAACTCTGTAGTTCCTAATCTAAATAAACGATTTAAATTGTTGTATTCCCAGACAAAAATGTATAAAATTATTTTCAGATGACACAATATTTTATAACAGGGAAAAACCTGAATGAATTAAAAACTGAAGGTGACAAATTCTTCAGAACTTATACAAGTGGTTTTCTTTGAACAAGCTTACAATCAATACTGGCAAGTCCTGTTTCAGCACATTTACTCTCAGACATCATACTCGGAACATATTTTTAAATCTGAACTTTGGAAACCATGTTATGAAAATAGTATAATTGGCAAGATACATTGGTAGCATTCTTGATGATTACTTAAACTGGAATGAAGAGGTACAGAGCGTAGTGAACAACATTGTAACATACCTCAATTGCTTTAAATGTATTAGGCATCATATCCTATGGAATAGGAGACTTTCATATTTAACTGCGATCCTGCTCACTTGCTGTGTTGTCGCGGCAACAGACTGATACCTCCACCATGATCAGGGCAGATTTGTATTATATACTACATAAACATCCATAAATAACACCTTTTCAACCAAAAGAGAGCCCATTTCTAATTATTTAAGGCATCCTCTATGTTTCAAATATATGTTAATACATTTTCTTAAGTTAATTGTGTGTTTGTGTTGTTCATTTTGTTGAGAAAATACTTTTGACCATGCTAAATACATGGATCTGCCCTGATGCAGGTGGCTCCCTCTTTTGCTCAAAAGGTGTTAGAGTAGGACCGCATTTAGACATGAATACATCCTATTGTGAAACGATCCTGTATTATTCATTTATTTATACACAGATATTATACGGGACTGAAATATTTGGCAAAATTCCTATTGAAACCTTAAAAAGATTACAAGTCATGTAGAACAAATCCTTAGAAATTTTTTTTCAACAGGAGGGGTTATTATTAACTGGGATCCTGTGTTGCCACCTAGGCTGCAGCAAGGCACTTGACAGGAAGGAGAATAGATTCGTGTATTAAATTGGGCCAAATAAGCCTCCGGGATAAAGTATCAACTTGTGAAACAAACAAGCTAAAGGAAGGTCATTCACTTAAAACATTGAAGATGTCAAACATTCTTAGAAAATTCCATTTGCTATGCAGAAAAGGCATCGTTTCTGGATGGTTAAGTAACATAACTGGTACAATTGCCCTCAACATGGTAGAGGTATAGTTCTGTTGCTAGGCAACGGAGGGGATCAGAGCAGGTCTGCAGTTTATATAGTTAAATATGAATACCTTCCATTGCCATCCAAGGGCAAGTACAGATTTCATCCATATTCAGGCCAATGTACTAAAAATTCACCATATCTACGAACACTCCAGTCACTTTTGTTCACAAACATGTAAATGGATAGCTACCCTCCATATACAATGATTCCTTCACCCATACCAGTCTACTATAAAAGTAATGGCCTCGACGAGGTGCAAATCTCTCTTTGCGTCGTGTAAAAAAATCACGCGCCGTGTGAAAAAAAATCACGATAAAAACTTAAATTTATTGGAACCCTTCTGTGGAATATATTACCGAATTTTTTAAGGCTTATACCATAAAATACAAAGCTTAAAAGAAAACTTAAGCTCCTTGAATCAATCTTATGATGTTTGAATTCCAAATGTATAATCAAGTATATGTCATAATATACAGTTTATGTATCTCATTATGTACCTGACACAAAAATCCTAGGCTGATTCTTAAGCCAATGTAATACTTCATATACATAAGCCTGCGGCATTTGTTTATCGATCTCAAGAACATTATCTATAAGTTCTATTGCCTATAGTTTTTTTAATGTTCACACTTTTGTATGAAGCTTGTATATCGCTCAGGCACCAAGCTCGATGAGCTGTACCCTTCTGGGAGCCCTCACCACCAATTTTCAATTGACTTTGTATATATTTGTGTGAGAATGAAGTTTCGATTCAATTCACTACTATTCATTGTGATGTACACTGTTGGCTGTTACTGTTCCCAGAGAATAAAGACAAGCACATCCGTTGGTTTCTATGTGCTTGTCTTTATTCTCTGAATAAAACTCTGACATCTGGTACCTTCCCTGACCGACTTAAAGAAGCTCAGGTCACTCCTATTTTCAAAAAGGATGACCCAATGGACACGAAAAACTATAGACCTGTCAGTGTATTGACAGTAATTTCAAAACTTTTTTAACGTACCATAAATGACCAACTGTATGATTATTTCTCTGACATGCTTCACCCGTTTTTAGTTGTAAACTTCTCATTTACCACTCTTTCATTCTTTCAAATTTTGGATACTGCCCCCTAGTTTGGCACTTTTGTGGTGAGGGCAGTACAAAGAAAATGGAACGCATTCAGGAAGGAGCTCTCAGATTCATCTATGATGATCAAAATGCTCCATATGAAGACCTCTTGGAAAAATCAAAATTCCCATCCTTACGCATTAGAAGGAAGAAGACCATGGCGATCGAGGCATACAAAATTCTTATAAACAAGGCCCTTCGTATTTATATGACCTGCTGATGGTAAAAGACTCAAAATACTCTTTTAGATACACAAACACTGCCACTATACCAAGGGTTAGAACAACCAAGCATGGTTTGAAATCTTTCCGGCATGGTGCAGCCAAATTGTGGAATGAACTACCAGATTATTTTAGAAATGCCTCCAGCTTTAATCAATTTAAAAAACTAGTCAGAAACTGGAATGGTGACACCTGCAACTGCATGTCATGCAGATAGATGCCTCTGAAGTGCATGTCACAGACACCTATCTGTGCCAAAGTTGCTGACTAGTGTTTTACACATATTATTATTAGTACAGATTATTGATCACCATGAAAGATATATTTTAACCTCATCCCATATTGATTGTATGTATATAAACACTGTTGTTTTTAGTTACCTATATATTTTACAACTTATACTCACGTCGGAAAATAGCTCTTCAGAGCTAATGTTTATTGTAAAAAAAACGACCGACATGAAATAAAGCTTACTTTGACTTTGACTTTGACTTTGGATGCCTCACTTTGTAACTGCCAAGTGATATCTCAAATGAAATTCAAGATATAAATAAATGCATTTAACATATCTCCAAATGAATACCAGATTTCTTGACATGAAAAAAGATATCTTTCTTGCAAAAATAAGTATATGGTGAATAGACTTGAAGATATCTTGAATAAAAAAATGCATATTTAAAACCAGAAATTTTAAATATACCGTCAATGGAATCACAATATAAAATAAATACAAGATATGTCACGTATATGTACATATCCATTATTCAAATTTAAGATATCTTAAATTTATTTCAAGATATTTTCATTAAGTGTGTGTGTGTCAACACACACTTTCTGTTTTTCCTAAAATGCTTTCTTTCTTTCTTCTTTCTTCTTTCCAAGAAAATTTATCTGACATTTTTCTCTGACACTATTATACATAGAAACTCCAAACTTGGCATGATTGTACCTCAATACAAGGGGTTTGACCGTTTAATGCAGAGGAATGAAGATGTTTAAAATTATGCTAATTAGCAGCACTTGAATATCTTCACAGTTTAACAGATAGAGATGTCATTCCAACTTCTACTAGGGGGTTATTGACCAGTGCGCATGTAATGAATCTAAAGTAAAAGCTGTAGCCATTTAAATTATGCTAATTAGCAGCACTTGAAATTTTGAAACTTGAATATCTTCAAAACTAATATGGATAGAGATGTCATTTCAACTTCTACTTGGGGGTTGTTGACCATTGCGCATGTAATGAATCTGAACCAAAGTTGTAGCAATTTAAATTATGCTAATTAGCAGTATTCGAAATTTTCAATCTTGAATTTCTTCAACACTGTGATAGATAGAGATATTATTCCCACTTCTACCAGGGAGTTGTTGACCATTGCGCACCTAATGAATTAGAAATAAAGGTTGTAGCAATTTAAATTATGCTAAACAGTACCATTAGAAATGTTAAATCTTAAATAACTTAAAAGCTAGAATAGATAGAGATGCCATTCCACCTTCTACTCCTGTGTTATGGAATAGTTGTACATTGCCATACCAATATGCTTTGAAGACACACACACACACTGATTTGCTATGCAGCAAATCATCTTTCCCTGTTTTTAAGTTATCTTCCATAACATATTTATTGTAAAACGCTCCGCCATACGCCGGTGCGTGGCAATACCATAAATCATAACGGTTTGTTTATTTCTTCGAAGCAACAGGTCGCGGTAAACAGAAGGTGGTGCCATTATGAATCTGTTTCGGTTAACAGCCACCAGACGGCGAGCGAGTTTATCACTTTTAGTGTCTTGCAAAAAAAAAAAACGTCATCGCGATTATACACCAAAAAATTGAAATCTTTCGGTCTTTATCTTTGCTTCCATAGGAAAAAAATCAAATTTACGCTTAGTCTATCATTATATAAGATCTATCTGAACGAGAATCATATTATATATATATATATAGAGAGAGAGAGAGAGAGAGAGAGAGAGAGAGAGAGAGAGAGACAGAGAGACAGAATTAGTTCGCGGGGTTATTAACAGTAATAGTTATTATCATCAACATCACCATCGTCATCATCATCATTATAACTCCAAAATAGAATTAGCATATAATCTAAACCATATAGGGCATTTTCAACATTTTAAACTATTTGTTAAATCTGAAATTGATTGAAAATGCAACTGATATGTTAAAAAGAAAGGGTTTGATTATATATAGATACCCAAATTGTATCCGATCACATGTTTCCACTGTAGCATGTTTTTCGGTTATTCAGTTAGTTTCATAGCATGCATTGATAGATTGTATTTCTACGGTTATGAATCTTTGGTGCCAATTATGTTAATCATAGATCAAACGACAAATTAAATGGATACAACTAACCAATCATAGCATCATCAAATATTCATAATATATTTTGCAATATATTTGAAATCAAGATGAGGTTCGTGTCGCTTAAAAATCATTATTAATATCCTTGTTATTATCATAAGCTTATCATTGTCTGGACCATTGAATAACGGCTTAGTTTATCAGGGTGTCAAATTGTATAAAACATAAGCTCCCTATCGATCAATCGATTGATAAATGGATGGATGGAGAAGGGAAGCGTTGATGGATAGATGGATAGATAGATAGATAGATAGATAGATAGATAGATAGATAGATAGATAGATAGATAGATAGATAGATAGATATCGATCGATCGATTGATAAATGGATGGATGGAGAAGGGAAGCGTTGATAGATAGAAAGATAGATAGATAGATAGATAGATAGATAGATAGATAGATAGATAGATAGATAGATAGATAGATAGATAGATAGATAGATAGATAGATGGATAGATAGATCATAATTACGATATAGCTCTCTCGTAATTACGAATTGAGCAAGAATGTAGAACTCTATATATACATACTCCTGGCGAAAAAAGATGCCAGCTACCCACACACACCCTTGTTCAACATTATGCACGTGTTATGAGGATGTATATGGGGGGTGTATTTCATTATACCGTTGCCTTTCACATCTCTTTTGGGAGGAAATGGTTGTCCTTAAAAGTACCTTGTTGGTAGTTGTTGGGAGGCTGCATGCATCAAGACCGGGTGTGACCATCACGCTGCTGTAAGCAAGCGTGGACCCGCCTTGATTGATTGATAATATTTATTCATGCACATAGAAAGGAATGTACAATTGGCATATTAAAATGTATAAAACATAATATATCAGGACACATATGCCACCATGGTGTAATATAATTGCGGAAAGCACACCAAACTATGATGAATGAAACGGGAGCACCAAAAGCCCAGGGAGTCTTGTCTTGGCTTATTTCCACGGTTGACCACAACATGAAAATAGCAAGTATTAAACCAGAAAAATACTTAGTTGCTTTGCATAGGTATGTAGCTGAAATGCTTTAACTATTTATAAATTAAAAGATAGATATATTTTTCAATAAATAAATAAAAGCACTAAAGGCACAATTTGTATAACAATGAGATAATGAATGTATAAATAAGTAGAGTTGTTTCTCTCCAATGCTCCTATCTCATGCATCAAGAATGTTTTCACCTTATTTTTGAAAATGTTTTTACATTTATTCTCTTGATATACCTGGTAGGTTATTCCATAACCTAGCACCATTCAATTTGAAACCTTGACGTTCACGAGACTTTACATGCGGTAATATATAAGACCTCTGATTTCTTCTAGTATTACACTGGCTACAATCTTTTAACTGGAATAATGAACTCATGTAGTCTGGTGATTTATTTCGACTAATGTTAAACATGAGTAAATATGTGAAATATCATCCTCTCTTGGTAACATTTAACCAGTCTAGTTTCTCAAAGTCCTTAAAACCAACATGAGATCTGGAATTTTTGCCCATGACAAATTTTATCATTTTATTTTGAGCTGTTTGCAATTTTGGTTTTAATGATTGTTCGAAAGTTCTAAACCAAACATTACAACCATAACCCGGGCTGGGCTGTAATAATGCAGGACATAACATTTTCCTTTCTTTTTGTGCTAAATATTTTTCTTCACTGTACAAACATTTAAGAGCTTGATTAACCTTGCGAATGACTGACATTCCCATGGTTCTTCCAGACATGCATTGATCCAAACCTATACCAGGTATTTGATTTCAGATTTACTACTAATTTATTCTCCATTACAAGCAATATTCAGGGTACCATGCTGTTTTAATTTAGCCTTTGAGGCAAACAGAATATTCTATGTTTTCCCTAAGTGCAGAAAGAGCCTTGATATGTTGCTTGTCAGTTTGGTGATCTCAGTCTGGGGAAAACCAGCATCCAACATCCCAATGATTCTGCCCCTGTCAAATTCAGACAGCTGCGAGTGACCTGTACGACCTGCCATTGTGGATTCACATTGATCCCAGTAGTGCCATGGCCCCCTAAAAAAGCACATAGGCACCCCAATAGCATACACACTTTTGGCACTTCTCTGGCTATTGTCTTGTTTTCTCGACCCTCCTTGGTGTGTGTGTGTGTGTGTGTGTGTGTGTGTGTGTATGTGTGTGTGTGTGTGTGTGCGACTTCTCACACATACCCTAAGCTAGCTGTTTGTGTTACAAAATTCCATGCTACACCCAAATTTTGTATATAAAAGCATATTTAGAGCTGCCCATGTTTAACCAATGGGGGTGAAGTCGTAATTACGAGAAAACTATCTCATAATAAATCTGTGCAGACATTAAGTGTAACCACGGGCGTAATTTGCCTGCAAAGCAGACTCTGTTTCTTATGTTCTGATGTTTATGGACAGAAGGCCTGTTTCGCAGACAAGGGCGTGATACACTGCTTGGAAAAAATTAAAGATGCCATTTCCGTCACATTAAGTTCATAAGTTGCTGGTCAAATGTTTCCGAGACAACTACAACTACGCGACATGCATTTAGAGTAAGTAGCATCCCTATATTTACCATGTAAATATGCACTGTTGTAGATCAATACGTTATTTAAATCATTTTACCTGGGAACACTCGCCAGACGCCTCCCCGTCATCCCGTCACTAGAAGGCGTACTTTTTCCCAAACCACCCTGCATACCTGGTATTCTTATTGGTACTGAGGACAGAGTTTATGATGCCAACACAAACACCTTCACATGAATGCTTTGGACTCAGATGCATGCAGGTTTGCAAAAGAGGCAATCTTGTTTTCATTATTTTGTCGGAAGGTAACGATAGAGCTGTATAATATTTAGTTACACCTTCTGAGATTTTGCTTGCTCTGTGGCTAGTTTTCTGGGCAAATACGCTGCTCAAACATGGTCTATCCTGGTCAACTTCAAGTTGGTTCAAAGGCGCTGAAAACACCACCTGCACTAGCTTAACAAAGTCAACACGGATCAAACTAAAGTACATTCCTGACATAGGCTTGAAGGGAATCCAGCAAGTCCTTTGGGGAAGTCAAAAAGGATAAAACAACACAATTGTTTATGAAAAACAAACAAAACAAAACAATAAACAACACTTCCCATTCAACAAAGGTTCGCGAATACCCAGAAATATCCCTGTTGATACAATCAGACAAGCGATTTTAGGGGAGGACTTCAAGATTTTCTACATACATACATACATACATACATACATACATACATACATACATACATACATACATACATACATACATATCGAGCAAAAGTCGTTATAAGTTCAAAGATCGCAGAGGCGTAATCTTCTGTACACAATATGTAAAACGGTGCAAAGGAATATTCCCATCATAGGGGAGAGCAAGAACAGAAACTTCTACCGCTGTCCTGTGGAAGGCTTTCAGTCATTCAGGGATAGTGTTGCGTATTTCCATCACTCTTCATTGTAATTTACAGCTTGATAACTTTAAAACCACTCGTTGCAGAAACAGCAAACTTTGTGTGGTAAAATTATGTACATGGCTGAAATGTTCAGATAATTATAAATTTTATTCTTGCTGCACTGAAAGTAGTCTTCATGTGGTTAAAAAAATTATACCTTGATCACATTTTCTTGACTTAAAAGATAAAGATTTTCATTCTTTTCTGAAACACCTAAGTACACATTACCTCAATGTCAAAATTACTCAACTTTGACAGTATTTACTCAAACGTCACAAATTTGACCCATCATGTTGAAACATTAACTCAGGGTTGGACAGCGAAATTGAGTTTTATCGTTTGGAGACTTTCAACGTGAGAAATAGGTGTCATCATGGGGTTTGTTTTACATTTCTGGTGCAGGATGTCCATTGCTGCAGTACTTGATAAGATTTCCATCGGTTTGTACAGGTGGTCTAGATGTAACTGTTTATTGTATAATCACTGGGACTGAATGAAATGCCCCAGTTTGTTTCTACTCCGGTAATACACTGGCAGGTAATTTAACTAAGTTAAGGCATCCAGCTAGAAAGGATACACTTTCGTTGAGGGGTAAGCCAAGTTGTTCTTATCTGAACTTGTACTATATAATTGAGTAATTATGTTTGGTTTGACGTGTATTCTTTATTCATAGTGAAGCTTTGCATTTATAAGCAAAACTTTACTTACTTAGCTAATTCATCATTTGCCACGTTCATATTTATTAAGGGTCCGTCCCATGGGGGAGAGGGGCTTTCTGTTTTCGGGTTGTCCGTCCAGATGTCTATCCAGCTGGAAAGGGTACATACTGGTTCAGGGGTAAGTTAAATCATGTAAAAATTCTACGGCAGCCGAAATGTGCGCTATATGCCTATGGGCAATAATACTACCAT
Source organism: Hermodice carunculata (assembly GCA_964020975.1). Lineage (NCBI taxonomy): Eukaryota > Metazoa > Annelida > Polychaeta > Eunicida > Amphinomidae > Hermodice > Hermodice carunculata. The sequence continues at coordinate 78,177,407 of OZ026615.1, read as the reverse complement.
ATTTATATAGACTGGACAGTGACAGGCTAGCTTAGAGTGAAAAGAGTTCGGACTGCAGAATAATATGGTAATGACTACCAGGAAGTGGTTCTGGATGAAAAGAGGCAAATACAATAATATTACTATTTGAGGCAAATTTAACATACGACCCAATGCAAAGGCCCATCTCTAGTCCTGAAGAATCCTGTGTATCGGATTGTGTATTCAGCTGAATGGTAACTGTGAGACTTCCTATTCGATGCGTGTCTGGAAAGTCTATCCGAGAAAACTACATACACATGCGTTTACACCAGTATACTAATCGTTACAACATGTACACTTTTTGATCATTACATACATTTATAATATCGATAAAAATCAGGAAAAGAACATCACCTGGTAAATCAGGTTGGCAGAGAGACCATGTCCATGTACGTGTATATTCCAACCAAGTATTTTTGAGAAATCAGAAAAAACACACAAACTCCCCCTCCACCATTGCCTGGTAAGACCAACCCAGTTACACAGGCAAAAGGCTGAAAGCCCAGTAGAGGGGCCTGTCGCCCAGGTAACTGAGTCTGTCTTAGGATGCGATGCCCCCCCCCCCCCCAAAAAAAGTAATAATAAAGAATTTTTTTTTAAAAAAAGGGGAGTCACCACATGTTGAACAACGTGTATCCAGAAGTGTTTCCGTGCACTTCCACATCAGATGTGTTGGCACAATTAGTGCTCTGTCCAGTCCACACCATCATGAACTGTATCTCTTGTTCTGCAGCATGCTTATCAACAGAATATTAGATGCATGTTTAACTATTATTTGTAGCCTACTCTTCTCTCTCTCTCTCTCTCTCTCTCTCTCTCTCTCTCTCTCTCTCTCTCTCTCTCTCTCTCTCTCTCTCTCCATCACCCCCGGGGTGCATTTCTGCCTGTAGCAGGAAAAAAATTAAATGCCGTGTTTCGAAAACAAAACACGTCATTATTGCAAAATTGTAACCAATTTGTTGGTCGATTCATGAAAGTGTGTAGTCATGTCGATTTACGGGATAGAGGGCCCTTGTCTGCCGCGGTCAACATGTTTCAGAAATGACCTTCGCGAAATCTGACAGAGGCCACCTGTCTTGCAATGAATGTGATACCATTTTTGTGGCTTGCAGGCCTGTTTTCAATTTGGTTTAGTGAGTATCTTTAATATATTGTACAGTTGGACCGTAGGTTTTGATGTTCACAGGGATTATAGCTCGGTTGAACACGCGTTTTGCCACGCCCCTGGCCTGAATAAGTACCAGGGAAGCTACCCAGTGAAAGGGCTTGGAAAAGATCTGCTTTCAGTGCGCTCAGAGCAAAAAAAGTGCTGGTGGCCCAAGCTATGTTTAATGACAGAACACACTCGTCAACTAAGTATTTGATATCTTTAAACTATAATGCATACTTGTCGCCATAAAATGTATCAACAAACAAAATACACAAAAAGAAAACTAACGAAAAAAAGACGAGCGCATAATATCCCACTATGGGTGAAGTGATCATGAACGAATGGGCCCAGTAATGCTCTCGAGAAATGTTGAGCTGTCCAATCTGGGTTTAAGCAATAATCCTTAACATGTAAGTACGCAATTATGCAAAAAGGGACGCAAGAAGTAACTTCTGAAAGAAACGTTACAAGTAGGGTCAGCAACGTTTTCTGAGTTCGTTCATGAAATAATTTATTTTAGCCATCTGCAACCTGAGCAAATTGCAGATCTTCAATTTCTTCTTACCAAAAGCCCATTTTACTTGCCCAGTTAACCTGAACCAGCTTTATCTCGTCACCGACAGACAAGTGGCACAGAATCTATCAAAACTTATGCAGACTTCTCGCGAAGTATGTTCCGCGTCACTCGGTCTATTTCTTCATGCTAGTACACTATGTCCAGTTTTAGTTTCTAGATCAATAGGGTTACTGGTCTTGCTTTCACCAGTCAAACATTTTTTACCAAATATGTTAAAATTTAAGCCTCTTCCTAATGATGTTGCTTGTCTGCAGCACACCCTATACAATGAATCAGTTACTATTGAATCACTCGCGTGAATCGGGATTTATTATTATAAGCTGTGTATGTGCTAGATGACGCCAATATAGCTTGCGGCTTTCACGGCACTGTGCACTGGCCACGCCCCTTGCAAAAATCAGTTCCTACGTGCTCTTGATTCCTCATGGCAACTACCACATGTTTTAGCAATACTTGCATCGAGGAGCTCGATTTTAGTACGAATGTTCTTCCAACCTTTCTTTTTTTTTTTTTTTAATAAAAAGAAACACGTAAACTAATACAACAAAAACAAAAAGAAAAAAAAAAGGAAGAAAACGTAGAGAGAATGGATTTACTTGCCAGGTAATCAATCTGCGTGCCCAGAAAACTTTTCAAGATTGCCTATTTAGTATTTATTTAACTTCTGCAACAATCATTTTTTCATGCGCAGTTATGTCAAAAACCGACAAATTGAGGTTGGAAAGGCACCTCAATCTATTATAATTTTGAAGTTATTCAAGATTTTGTGTATTTACCTTATTTGAATGAATTAGAATGCTATAACTATATGGTTTATGTTTCATTAAATGGGGCTATGTCACAAAACTATAAATTGAAGTTGAAATGGCACCTCTATCTGTAATAGTTTTAAAGTTATTCCATATATAAATTTTCTGGAATTCACCTAATTTGCATAAATTAACGTGTTATAACTTTGGTTCATGTTTCATTGGATTAGTATGTTACAAACCTTCCAATTAACTTCGGAATGGATCCTCTACCTGTAATAATTTTGAAGTTATTCCATGTTTAAATTTGGTGTATTCTCCTAATTTGCATAAATTATAATGCTACAACTTTTGTTCATGTTACAGCTATGTTACAAGCTCACAAATCGAACTTGGAATGACATCTCTATCTATAATAGTTTGGAAGTTATTCTCAAGAGTAATAATAGTTTTGGAGATATTCAACTTTTAAATGTTTCAAGTGCTCCTAGTTAGCATAATTTAAAATGCAACAGTTCCTGTTCACTGTCTTTTTTGATTGGTAGGTGTCACAACTTATATGTCCTACTTTAAATTCTGTCTTCCTGTAATAGGTTTGTAGATATGAAGCTTTTAAAATTTTAATTGACCCTAATTTGCGTAATTTTTAACACCATTACTGTTCCAAACAATATTCACAACTTCACTACTAGGTCTGTCGCCATAACAAGCTTGGTACTTTTCGGAACAAAGAGTGTCCGAGAAAAATTGACCACAAAATTCACACAGAAATACATTAAATAAACTAGGAAAGAAGATTTGCTTCACAGCAAATTTGTCTGGGTCCCTTCAAAATGATAATATTGTGCAATGCAATCTTTCCCGTTGTTCAACAGAATCTAAATTTTGTGTATTAGCCTAATTTCTATAAACAAAAAAGCTGTAACTTTGATTCTTGGTTCATTGGATGTGGCCACCTCACAAACTTATAAACTGAAGTCTGGCTGACACCACTATCTACTACAGTTTTGAAGAGCAAGACTTTAATTTTGTGTATTTGCCTAATTAGCATTAAATATTAGCTTCATATTTCATTTGATGCGGCTGTCACAAACCTCCTCATGAAGTTCAAATGATACCTCTATGAATAAAAGTTTTGAAGTTATTCAAGATTTAGATTTGTGTATTCGCTTCATTTGCATTAATTAAAATCCTGCAAGTTTTGTTCATGCTACATTGGATGCACATATGTCACAAACCTATAAAGTGAAGTTGAAATGGCACCTTTATCTATAATAGTTTTGAAGCTATTCAAGGTTTGTGCATTCACATAATTTGCATTAATCAAAATTCTACAATTTAGGTTCATAGTTCATTAGATGTGGCTATAAAACAAAGCTATAAATTGACGTTGGAATGACACACCGTTCAATGTGAAATAGTTATGAAGTTATTCAAGATCTAAATATTGTGTATTCATCCAATTAAAATCTTACAATTTTGGATTATTGGATGCTGCTATCTCACAAACCTTTAAATTGAAGTTGGAATTGCACCTCTCTCCATCATAGATTTGAAGCTGTTCAAGATAAAAAATTTGCATATTCACCTAATATACATAAATTAAAATCCTACAACTTTGGTTCATGGTTCATTGAATGCTCTTTGCCACAAACCGATACATTTAAGTTAGTATTGCACCTCTATCTATAATAGTTTTGAAGCTATTCAAGATTTAAATTTTATCCGTCTAATTTGCATAAATTGAAATCCTACAACTTTGTTTCATGGGTCATTAGATATGGCTATGTAACAAACCTACAAATTGAAATTGGAATGTCACCTGTATGTATGATAGTTTTGAATTTATTCAAGATTAAAATTTTGTGTATTCACCTTATTTACATATATTAAAATTGTACAACATTACAACAAAGAAAGAATTCTTGGAAAAAGAAACTGTCAGGGTTCGCACCCAGAGAGGATAAATAATAAAATATTTGAGGAAAAACAAAAAGTCTGTTTTCACACACAGACTTAACAAAACAAATCACTTCAAGCAAAATCTTACCGCAAAGAGATGACATGCTCCCAGAGTCAGCCCAATAAGCAACGGTCCACATCCCTTGTTGTCGGTCCGGAAGGGATCAACCACCCCAAAGATGACCAAGATAAACATAAAAGTTATGAACGCCTCCACAAGAAAACCCTGACCCACTGATACAGTCACCCAGTCAGTTGGAATCGTCTTCCCCAAACCGCCGGCATAAGCGGCTGGCGTCATTGCTTTTAGGAGTCCAGCCCCGACGATTGCTCCTGCAACCTGTGCGGGGACGTAGAACACGGCACGGATAATGCTCACTCGCCTCGCCAGCAAGAAAGCGAGGGTGACAGCCGGATTGATGTGTCCCCCGCTGACTTGAGCGAGAAAACTAACCAGAACAGCAACTGAAAGTCCAAAAGCCACCGAAATCTTGACCACTGCAGCCTCTGGATTAGTGAGGATGAACTGCGATGACAGGGCCACTGTGCAACCGCATCCTACCAGTACAAGGAGTCCGGTCCCGACAAACTCCCCGAGTATGGCGGAGTAGAAGCGGGGATCTTTGAGATCTTGAGCCGTTGTGGGAGTCTTTCCCATCTTGTTTCTTCGACGACCAGTTGATCACTTGCTGTTCCAGAGGGACAAGGCTGGATCTGCACGTGGCCGTTCCTCGGTCTATTTCTCCGTGTGCAAGCTGCAATGATGAGTATTAAGCTGAATTTATAGCTGCTGCGATGAAGCAGTTGAAGTGTGATTGACGATGCAGCGATGCATTCATGTGTAGCTCCCAGGTGATGTGAAAAAGTTGTGAAGCTACAGGGCAAAACGCTTGTTATGCAGGAAAACTCTGTGTTTTACCACTTCCGCAACACTGCTAGGCGTTTTCACATTTAATCTGTAGTCTGGACAGCCAGAAATTCAATTTTGATTATTCAAACAACCAATTTCCGACATCAAAAAATCATTTTTGGATCCCCAAATTCATCATTTCATCTCAAGAATTCATTTATTGTTGTCCCAAATTTGGTCATGACTTGCGTTTTTGCGATGTCCAAAATCATCTTCGGATTTGAAAAAATTCAATTCAATTTGACTACAACCTAGGGTCGAGAAGACTTCTAACTACATATGCCTGATCAAGGGTTAATCATATGTATTGAGCCAGCCAATACACACAGCTTATGAGCCCCAAAAGTGGGTGCTGCTGTAAATGGTAACCTGCCACATCCAGGTCACAAAAAGAGACGAAACGAAAGTTCATTATCTCACATCCAACTTAAAATATCATCATACCTACCTATAAAACGCAAATTGGTCCGATTTTCTATATGCGTTTTAGCAAATCACATGGGGCATGGGAGTGTCTCTTGTCATTCTCTTTTGCATGGTTTTTGTCCACGAATGATGGTTCCATTTCCTCATAAATATTAGAATACAAGTTGCATTTGTTACGTTTATGATTCTCTTCTAACCAATGTTTGTGGTCCGATCATGTGATATTATTAATGACATGATTTTAAGGAACAAATTGTGGCTGCTTGGGATTCATCAGATGCAGTAAGAATGCCACGTTCTTGCTACAGAATAAACATATTTAAGTACAGTGTTTGCAAAATAATGTATCTGCTGCAAGTACTAGTTCCTTTATGAAGGGAAAACGTGTATGCTTTTCTCTTAAAGTTCAGGTTGCTGTGAGTGCAAATGTGGACCGCTTTCAAAAACGTGTTGTTAATGTGAATTTCGAGCCGCCCATCCATCTTTCACTTCCTTTTTTGTGGAAAGTGGTAGAAGATACACAGAGATGTTCCAAACCCTTCGGAGGCATCTGCGACCAGACTGAGCTAACACGCATCCTTTCTGTGCATCTACTATACCTTGAAAATAGTGCATGTCTTTCATGCAACACTCTCGCTCTTCAAAGAGCTCTGTTTGTATCTCTGGTTTTTAATTTGTACTCTGTACCTTTAATTCTGGGTTTAATTCCGTACGTGTGTCCGCATTACCTTGAAAATGACCATCTTAGAGACTCTGGCGTCAGGTGGACCGTATCTTGACTTAAGACTGGACGTTGCTTAACTGTCGCCCTACTATCCAAATATAAGGTGCTAACATGCCGCTTCAACAGCAGCTGCAAAACAAAAGTCAGTTCTGGCATCCTTCCCCGTGAAATTTTCCTTCTCAAGGTCACCACAACCATCCCCGTTAAGAGGACACAACTATAAGCCGGCGATGAGTGTAACTTAAATCACATCGAAACAGCTAAAACTTTGCATAGGTTGCACATGGTTGGTCCTGTAAATTAATGTGGGCGCAATTTGTTCCCACATATTTTTATCTGCATTTTTCTTTAAGTACAGAATAAAAATAAAGCCACCCGTGTCGTCAGTCCCAGTCACCAACTCTCCCTTCGTCTGACGTGCCTTGTGTGCACTGCAGCTCGGATCCCGGGGGGGGGGGGTACTCCCCGGAATTTTTGGTGGGTAGGCTCCACCGAGGGTACAAAACCCGGACCCAACGGGAGCGGAACCAATGTGAAAATGGGGGGTCTTTTGGAGATTGTATTGAAAAAAAAATTAAATTTTACATAAAATTTGGTGTATTTTGGGGCAATTTGGAGACAGGAATTGAAAAACACAGGGGTCTTTGGGTGAGACAAGCGAAAAAGGGGGGTCTTTTAGAGCTACAAGCAGGAAAAAGGGGGGGGGGGTCTTAGAGAGCGACAAGTACCGAAAATAGGGGGTCTTTTCCGCGGCGCCTACCCTTATAGCAAGGTATAGGAAGTACCCCCCCCCCCCCCGGGCTCGGATAGTCCGGGCCACGATTCAAGTCTTTCTGCTGACCAGAACTGAGACCTCTTGATTTTGTTATTATGTCTGGGTGCCAACCGAGAGATTTTGTTTTTCCAAGAATTCTTTTTTTCTTTCATTCCTTCCTTCCTTCCTTCTTTCTTTCTTTTTTCTTTCTTTCTTTATTTCTTTCTTTCTTCTTTACGACCTAATTCGTCCGGAGTTTTTCTCGGACACCATTATTCTGAAAACCACCAAAGTTGCCATTATGACTGACCCACCAGTGAAATTAGGCACCTGACTTGGAATAGTCATGATGTTTAAAATTATGCAAATTATGGGCAATTAAAATTTTTAAAGCTTCATATCTTCAAAAATATTATAGAGATAGACACAAAGTTCTAACTTACACATGTAACTTACACATATAGGTTTGAGACATCTGGTAAATTCAATAGCATGCAAACAAAAGTTGGGGAATTTTAATGTATGCTAAATTCAGTGAATTTCCCAACAATCCACATTTTGACTAGGGCTTCTGCTGTACTGCATATTACAAGCCTCCATGGTGCTAGGCAACCATTTTGCATTCATGATACTTGAACCTGTCTCATAGGCAGCCTTCTAGCCATGTCTGCTAGGTGTATGGCTTGAAAGGTTTGGGTCTTACGGCAATTGGGAGGGGGGAGGACTCCCAACAACTGTGTAATGAGGTTCTCAACAAAATACAGAGAATCTCTTTCTGTTCATGCAAGAAACATATCTGCTGTATGTTCACACTAATGCTGGACAGAGCTGTAAGTACACCATGACTGAGACTGACCATGGTGGTAGCTGATAGCTGGTCTGTTTTAGCCTGAGGCTAGGAGTCTACTGGGCTTATAAGTCCCAAGGGATCAGAGAGACTGGCAGAACAAGCTGGGCAGAGTGTACCCTCTGTTTTCCAGACTTCCAGTCCTCAATGACTGTTTTCACAACTTGATCATAAGTTGATGAGTTTTGAAAAAGTGTGTGGATTTTTGTCATCTCACTGGACACTTTCATGTCTTTGTTTTCTTGTAACCAGTTAGATGAAGCCTGTTCTTCGTAGCCAATACTCAGTCAGTATAGTGCATGTCTCAGTTCACAGATAGATGTACATGTAGTTTTGTGACAGCATCTGTTTAAATGTGTTTTTGTTATAAAGAACAATGACAGTTTTCTATCTTAGTATACACATCCCTCTGAATTATAATATGTGTACATTGTACATGCACATATACCCATCAATACTCCCCAGAGAGGCTGACCCTCTCAGGAGTGGGCACTTTTCTCTGGTCGCAAGGGTGCTCACTGTAGAGAGGTTTCACTGTACAGTGGTACCTGCAACTTAAGACCACCCCTAATGCCCGACAAAAGTGGCCACATAGGACAGGTGGCCTTTCATCTCAGATAATTTAACAAACAAATAAAAGGCCAATGGCTTTCTATGTTTCTTTCTTTCTTTCTTTCATTCTTTTTCTTTCTTTCTTTCTGACCAACTTTCTGACCAAGTTGGTCCAGAGTTTTTTCAGACACTGTTCGTCCGAAAACCACCAAACTTGCCATGGTGACTGACATAACCAGTGAAATTGTGCAATATATTTGGAATAGTCATGATGTTTAAAATTATGCAAATTTTAGAGGCAACAAAAATTTTAAAAGCGCCATATCTTCCAAACTATTGCAGATGGCCTCACAATTTCAATGTGCATATGTACCTTTGTGACACTTGCCACCATAATTGACAGTATAGATGTAGAATTTCAATTTATGCTAATAAGGGGCATTGAAAATTTAAAATGCCATTCCAAATTCAATTTACAGGTTTGTGGCAAAGCCGCATCTAATGAAACATGAAGCAAAATTGTAGGATTTTAATTTATGCAAATTAGGTGAATATGCAAAATGTAAATGTTTAATAGCTTCATAACTATTATGGAGGTGCCATTCCAACTTCAATTTATGGGTTTGTGGCATAGCCCCATCCAATGACCAATAAACCAAAGTTCTTCTAGGCATATAATTCATGCAAATTAGGCAAATACACAAAACTAAAATGTTGAATAGCTTCAAAACTATTATAGATAGTAGTTTCATTCAAACTTCATTTTATTAGTTTGGGACATGGCCACATCCCTTGAACCAAGAACCAAAGCTGAGCGTTTTAATTGATAAAAATTAGGCTAATACACGAAATTAGATTATGTTGAACAATGGCAAAGTGTAGCATTTCAAACTGTTCTCATTTCGAAGGCACCCAGACAGATTTGCTGTGAAGCAAATCTTCTTTTCTAGTTTCACATGTTCCTTTTTCTGTTCTTATGTGGCTTCTTTGTGTACGTGAGGCAGTGAATAGACATGCACAAACACAAAAACCTCTGTATAGATGGCAAGGGGAGCAAAGGGGCTTGCATACAGACTGCTGCCAGTTTTACACATAAAGTGTAGCTTTGCTAGAAAATACACTTTACAGGAACCAAAAGAAAAGGGTGGTTCATTAATGTGCCACTACAATGAATCGTGTAGTACGAGATACTCATTCGGCTGATCAGACCGTTTCAAGTGATCGGACAATATCATCAACACCAAAGCTCAGTGATATGTTCTTTGATATATTTGCTTCTTCAATATGATAAACTGAGACAAAAGTAATTATATGTGCAATTATGAATTGTAAAGTAGCTGATAAATTAAACCCTTGGCACATCTTATCAGCATGGTCCCTACACAGTAGAAAACAGACGTTCCTGGCGACAGCAATCGTAATGTCATTTTGACATCAATTTAGACCATTTATTGTTTACACAATTTCACATTGGAAGCAAACGGGTAAGTCAGTGTTAATGACAGTTCCAAAAAGAGCTTTGGTTGAAAAGTAAATATTCTGTGCTGCAATATACGCTTTAATACCTTCTGGTCCATGGCAGATGCCTCTGAATAGGTTTTGGCAGTTTAACTGACATTCTCCCCCCCCCCCCCAAGCATACCAAAATTGCAAAAAAATAAGCCAAAAATTGACCATCATTTTCCATAGTCTGTGAAAGTGTACAGACTTATCCGCCCGCCCTCCCCCCCCCCGCCTTGTGTACCGTAAGTACTAATTAAAGATGATGAAAATGTTGAACCTTCCCTTAGGATTTGCCGTGAAGAAGCACACAAGTGGTTGTTATGGCAAAGGTTGCTAGGCATCAATGCAAACTATAAAAGACATATTTGTGTGCAGATGAATTGTGACAGAAAATTTGCGTGTGAAATAGCCGTATTATTGGGTGTTTTAGCGAGACACGTGATTCAGCTTGTATCAACATGCGTGCGTCATTAAACGTTTATCGGTACATTATTTTAAATACAGGAAAAAACAGGATCTATTGTGTGTCCTTATATTTGTTTTTGATTGAAACCAGACACAGAGAAATTACAGGTATATACATTGAAACAATCGGCAAAATAATCAGGATTCTGCAAATATTTCATTACAGCTCTTAACTACAATTAGTAAATTTAATAAGGAGACGCTCGTATAATGTTGAATTGCATTAGTGTATAATGTGCACAAGAACCTATGAGCTTATTTATGTAAGCTTAAGTGGGTCTGGTCACGTGGCTTTACGAAAAAATGGACAAAACTGACTTAAAGCGCTAGATTGTGCATGCGAGTTCTGATGATACATGTAAGGAATTTCAGGGTCGGAGTCCTCGTGGACGGTGCCTAGTATGCAGGTGGAGGGTGAAAATCCAAAATAGAGAGCTTCCATCAAATTTTCAATATGGCTTTACACCCACTTCAGAACACATTTTGTCGGAGAAATATGACTAAAAATGAAATATATGAAAATGATATCAAGATTGCATGAAGATTGTATGATATTAACGCATTCAGGGAATAGTTTTCATTTTTCACTCTCATGCTTGACTTAAATTTTCAGCGCAAAATGAAAGCCTCCCAAAGCTTCAGTATAACTCGAAATATTTTGATGTGCACATCCCGAGCAAGTTATGTTTGCTTTGATTTGATGGATAAAACGAAAGCAGTCTTTCATCTGTTAATGATGGTTTTGAGCAATTCTAAAAATAATATATATTTCAAATGTATACATGCGGTATGGTAGCCAAAAGTATGTTCTTTAATATTCTTATTGGCGTGGTCCATCCAATTGATAAACGGCCTGCTACCTCTCACAAGTGATGTATATTGGGTAGGGGCAGAGGTAATACAAATCCAATATGGCCAGTGGATATCAAACACACGTGAAGCCTTCGTCAGTAATGTATTTGGAGGGATTTTAGTGTGTGGTATTTCTGGGAATCATGTTTTGTTTAGTTGCAAAGGTGGTTCAGACCAACAGTAAAAATTCATTCTGGACACCAATCCGTGGCAGAGTATGATGCTGCAAAACAATGTGAGTCTTCTTGCCCTGCTGTGTGATGTCATACAGAGCCGTGATAGTGACCTTGTAGAATTCTTTTCTCATGAGATTTAGTCTTTGCCACCGTCCCTTTAAGACCTTGGAAAGCGTCATTTGCTTAGTTCCAAATGTGATCGCCTGGCGTGTTTTAGGCAGACATACCATTCTGAACTAATATAAACAGATGACTGCAAAGTGATAGATGGTGCTGGCATTGTCCACTATCTGCCATTGTTTCAGTTTTAAAGTACCCTTAATGAGTACAGTTCCACTTTATTTGTACCTCACTTGCAGAAACAACTAGAGAATGTTGATAGGTTGGACATAATGAGGGATATATACATATGTAATAGCTAAAAGAGTCAGCCAGAGGGGGAAAAGGGGGGAGGTGGCCGTCGAAAGGTGTCAGGACAAAGTAGCCAGGGAGGTGGCATGATTCTCTGCATGACTTCCGAAACAAGGAAGAGCTGTTTGAGTTTCTAACATCAAAGGTAGCAGATTTCAGCTGGCCAAAAGGCAAAACTGCGTTCGTAACTGATTGGCAAGTATGCTTGAGCTCGAACAGCAAAATGGCTGACTGTAATCAGGAAGAAGCCGACACTCGCATCATTGTCCACATCGTGCATGCTCTCCAGCTTGGCGCAAAGACAAAGGACTTACTGCAGATATGGACGTCATTGTAATCCTTGTTGCGAAATTTCATGAACTGCTGCAGGTTCAGCCACATGTAGAAATTTGGGTTGCATTTGGGTTTGCCAAAATATTTACCTACTGTCATGTGAACAAAATTTACCAAATCATTAGACAAGACAGAGCCAAAGCATTGCCAGTTTGTTTGTTTGTTTGTTTGTTTTTTCATACCTTTTCTGGGCGTGATACATCTAATATGCATTCAAATCCATCGGCAAAAAGTCAGCATGGAAGGCCTGGTAAATTTATGATGATGTGCCAGAGGCACTTGTCAGCCTTGCATGTGAGCCTTTCTAGTTGCTTCATGTGGAGTCGGTACATTTCTACGAGCTTGACGGACAAACTGTGATCATGTATGACACGACTAGCCAGTCCACCTCTGTGAATGAGACAAGAAAACTGTTTTGTCTCAAAACTGGCATATTGAAAGGTTGCCACCTATGCAAAATGCAATGCTGCAGTGTGTCAAACCAGGCTGGTTTGTGGACAGCAAGCAGCCAAGTACAGCAGCTAGAGCTTTCTCCACAGGCATATGGGTTGTAAATGATGGGTTACTCATGGTGTTCAGTGTGGATAACGAGTGCCCATGTCGTGCAGGGAGCTGATTAAGTGTACCTGTAAAGGAAATTATTCCTGTTGTGAGTATGGATCAGCCGACCTTGATTGCACAGCACTCTGCAAATGCAAGTGTAAAAAAATAGACTGGGTTTTACATGGGCATAGAGGCATACTGCTTGTAATATGTGGCCGGCTTGTCATATTTGAACATAGTTAAGATATCTGCTGCTCCTTTGGTATTTGAGCCTTGTGTGTTTTTTGCAGTGAGGTTTTGCGTTGATTATCGTGCTTGTTACGGCTTTTTAAATCCCACCGTTTGGTGAGACATTAAACAATGTTCCAGATTGCCATTGGTAGTCCTGTCCCTTAGGTTGTTATATGCACAACTTGAATTAGTAGCTCAATTATGACAGCTAATCAAGCTGTCACCTGTCACAACTTGGCCGAAAAGAAATACTTCACGTTTTCGGCTATGCGGCGTTTCCATGGGGAGAAAGATTTCAAATTGCCTTTGAATAGTCTTGCATTTGATCATGTGAAAATACATGATTCAGTGTGTCAAATTTACGAAGTTAACATGGTTTAGACTTTATGGCTGTTGTTTATTGTCTTTAGTCGCATTTGACCCAGATTTAGGGCAATTCTGGGCATGACAATTATACATCCACGGTTAACACCACACACACAGGCACACACACGCGTATATATATATATATATATATATATATATATATATATATATATATATATATATATATATATATATATATATATATATCAGAGAAATATTACGATTGCAAGCCCTTGTAAAATGGCTATTGTTTAGTCGTTTTTGAAACTATTGGCTTTGTCTTCAAGATGCACACATGTCGATTATAACATTCAAACATGCTACTTATGTGTAAAATGTTGTAAGCTTCAGTGAAAGATACCACTTAGCAGCCACTTTGGAAGTACGGTTCTGCCATTTGTGACATAGAGTATATCTGAGAGCCCCGACTCTAATATTGATCAATAGTATCCAGAGGAAGCTGTGCAAAGCCCCTTTTGCACGATAACGCCAAAAAAGTTCGTTGAACCAACTTACTAATCTGGAGATTTGCATTAACGTCACGATCCAGCTTACATCAGGCGACTCACCAAGAAAGAGCTATAATTATACATATTTAAGCCGGCCATTCTACACATAACATACTTGAAACTGTACATACTATGAAGTGATACAGACGGATAGCATTTATAACATTAGCGTTTGACTTGTATAATTTATATATATATACATATATATATGTGTGTGTCTGTGTGTCTGTGTGTGTCTGTGTGTATGTATGTATGTATGTATGTATGTATGTATGTATGTATGTATGTATGTATGTATGTATATTCTTAGGAAGATTAGTAGAAATTAACAAGGAACCTGAAAGTGCAGGAATGACAATTTACAAAAATCTATAGGCACATATCTAGCTTATCCTGTTATTATAAGTATGTATGAGCTGACACATCTGAAATGTCCCAACGGGAAATATGGTTTGAAGGTGATACATGGAAGTGCGACTTAGATTTATGCGACGAAAAAGATGAAAAACGCTGGGGCGGGGGAAGGCATATTTCTTTGCAATTCCTACATTTAGCATTCAGTTGCGTATAACTCTGCATTAATTGGCTTGGGTGGCAGATATTTATATCTCGCAAAAGCTATGAATATGCAGGGAACAAACACCAGCGTCCAATTCAATGACCAAAGCTGGTATGGGGAAAACTCCCCTTTGGCAGGGGTCAAGGAGCGAGCCATCCATAACAAGAGTCCACGTGAATCCAATGACCGGGAACCTAACCAATATGGACACATGATTCGCAGCGGTAGAAACGGTCATAAACTATCTCCTGCAACAGCTTATGGACGTCTTTACTGTACATTATTTCGAGCACATAGATCTACATTCATGTGTTACGTGTTACATTTTTTAATTGGGACATTATCATGATTAGGCCTAAGGCCAATCAGACTATACTGGACTGTATGGTAAAATACTAGAAAACATAGGCAGTATTTTCATGTTGCAGCTGCGGCCATCCACACACAATAATGATTCTGTGCCTCCTAAGGCGTCTCTGTTTGTCCACGATAGGAATTTTGACAAAGCAAAAACAAAAATACAGATTGTTATTAAATTTTAAAATTTTGGTGTGTTGTAAGGGTGCAGCTACCCATCTCTTGATATTATGGTGTTAGATTGCAGATCTTTCTTGCTTCCAGTCTATTCTATTAGCAAATATGTCTTAAACATATTTTACATAACAAGACCGTAAGACAAATACCGTTCTGGTAACGTGCATTAAACACATTTTTGTATGTAAATCTGCTAGGAATACAATATAATGTGATCCAAGGTAGGAACAAAGATAAATGATGAATTACCAGAACGCCCGTTTGAACTGCATGGACTTTAATTGTTTAAGACCTTTCGATATGAATCATGCGCGAATACCTGCTTATTTACAGTGAGAGACCTGCCAAATACTCATAGATACATACTTTTCCCCTTCTTGTCCTCAATTATCGTGCTGAGAATAAAGAAGATTCCAATATTCAGTTTGTCTTGTTTTTTTTCCTGAACAAATTTACCAGAAATGCTGTTTTAAAAATGAAAGAGACTGAATCTTGGCGTTTCTCTGCAAGAAGGAACTACGATGGGAAATGTTGCAAACATATGGCTAGGCATATCTTCTCAATCATTGTGGTTGCTGCGTGTACATCAGACTCGTGTCTATGCCCAGTTCTCAACAAATAAAAGTTCAAGGGTAAAACTCACAAAATTGGATAATCAATTCAAATACGACTGTGAATCAAATATTAAATACAACTTGATACGTATTATTTTATAGCTAGTCTCAACTTGTTTAAATAAATAATGCTGCCAATGCTCCTGATGTTAACCCTATACTGCAGTAACAAGAATGTCTGAAAAAAAGACTTTCTGTGCCAGAAAAGCACTGGGTAAGAGAAAACCGCACAATAAAAAAAACTGACGGATTGGACCGCGTTGTTACGGAAAATATTGTCGAGATCTCAAGAGGGAGTCAAGCCAGGGGACTGTGTTGGCAATAACCACTTAATGTAATTGTTCTACTTAACAAAGCAAAAATACAAAAAGTTAATCAGGCAAAATAAACGGAAGCCCAGAGCAGAAATCCCAGATAAGCTAGATAATCTGATGCTTATAATCCTAGTGAATAATGGAAACTTTTTGACCAGCTCAGGTTGGCACTAACAGAAACACTCCAGATAAGGTAAAGCCAGCTGACTGGCTCAACCACTTTAAAAATCTATTCAATGTGTCACAAAATTCAGATCCAACACAAGGGGGACTTTATCAATGATTACATCGACAAGTTGGGAAATTCCAATGTTTTTAATGACCTCTGTTTTACAATTATTCACAATCAGGTGAAAGAGGCGATTTCTTACCTAAAATCAGGTAAAGCTAGTTCTATTAACGATATTCTCAATGAAATGATGAATTTGGCGATGAGACTCTACACAAACCACTTTCTGTTATATTCAACAAACTGTTAAGTAACAATATATACCCCAGCATTGGAGTGGGTTAATGATTACCCCAATTCTAAAAGGTGACAACCCCAGATCTCTGATAAATGCAGAGGCATTTCAAGTTGCAATAACCTTGCAAAACTGTTCAGCTCAGTCTCGAAGTTAAAATTAAGTAAATTCATAGACCTCATAATATTTTGAGAAAATAGAAAATCGGGATGAAAAGGGAGTGGAGGTAGAACCATTGATCATCATGTTTATCCTTAAAACTCTCATTGAATACCATACTAAAAGTAAAGGCGATAAACTTTACGCTTGTTTTATAAATGTCAGTAAAGCTTTTGATCGTGTCTGATAGAACAAGTCTACTTTATAAACTTTCCCTAATCGGAGTCGGGGGCCACTTTGGAATGGCTGCTACATCAAGATGAACGGAGCTTTATACAGTACTCATTAAATCTTCACCGAGCCGTTTTTCTTTTCAATTCACTGATAGGCCTAATTTTAATGTATTTGGAGTGGATGTGACATTTAGGGCAGCAACTTGAATTTTAAATCGTAAATGACATACTTTACAAATGTGACTGCATTCCGGCAGAAGGATAACACATTGGTTTGCAAAATTCTGTTTCGGGACATAAAATACATGACATGCTGCTGTGCGTGATGAACTAGTGCTTATTGCCAGTCTGTGAAAAGCAGTCATTCTCTCAGAATAGGAACAGGAAGATACACTGATCCAGTCACTCCGAAAGAATCTGACTTGGTTTACTTTGCAATAGCAACTTACTTAAAGTGAACTACACTTCATCCTGGAATGTCCATCTTTTGTCATTGAGATATAAATTTCTATGTGATTCAGTTAAGTGCAGTTGTCCAAACCTGCCTAATCTCACTTAAAAACAAAAAACAAAAAAAACAAAAAAAACTAATTTCAATGTTTTATGTCTGTTGGTCGGGAAACTACAAAGTGAACAGCCATGTATTGTTACATCTGCCTGGTCAAAGAGGAAATTTGCTTGATCACCAGATAATTGCTCGGGTTTTTTGTTTTGTTTTGTGTGTGTGTGTGTGTGTGTGTGTGTGTGTGTGTGTGTGTGTGTGTGTGTGTGTGTGTTTGTTTGTTTTTGTTTTGGTTTTTTTTGTTTTTTTTTTGGTTTTTTTTGTTTTTTTTCCCTTTTTTCCCTTTGCTGTACCTATTTATTGCTTATTTAGCTTGATTTGAAGGTTTGGAACTTTGTACCCATTACCTTTTCGTAACTAACATAGTGGTCTTTGGAGTCACATCACAGTTAAAAATTTCTCTACTTATGACAGATTAAATTGCTGAGATGCAACCACTATGGTACTGCAAAATGTGTGACTGATAACCAATCTTAGTATGCTTGAACAACTGGGGTTGTATGCATTGCTCACGGCGGGTGGCACCACACGTGCAAATAACGTTCGATCGCTAATTCGTTTTTGGTAAGGCCAGCAAATGGCGGTAATGAATATCAACACTTTGCTTATATTCATTGCCCAAAGAGGGCACCATCATCTGTATCTGCATTAGCCCACACTGGTGCGTTCATCGCAATCAAGTATTTCTTTGTCACAGATCGCATAATACATGAGCTTTTCTGATCATGCTTTTGAAAACCAATGTTGGCTTTTCCTTGAACGGAATGAGTGCTGAGATATATTTTCTTGTCCAATTCTTACATTAACATACCCCTCGCCATTTTCGGTGAGAAACATCTAGCACTATCTATACCCAAACATTACTTCAGACTTGCCTTGTTTCAGATATTTCTCTTGGCATTTCTCACAAATTTGACGGGGAAATGCTGCAAAGGTGACCCTTCTATGTGTGTTTGTGTTTTGTTTTGTTTTGCTTATTTTATCTGATAATGTGCGATGATCCAGTCATCACTGCATCAGGGAATTCAAAATTCTCTCCCGGCCACTAACTTGACCACAAATAGTAGTGAAACATTGACTCGTTGATTTCATCTTGTGCGTCTGATAACCCGTAAACACATCTTAAACACTATTCACCTATACTTATACCTGAGACGAGGATCATACGTCTGGAAATGAACCATGCGAGTTGCATGTGGTGCACAGAAAACCAAAAGTGCCTTGCCCTTTGCAACAGAAGGTTTTTGTGTCAATATATTGGCTTACATTGTGTGGTTACAGCCTATGGTTGTGTGAGCTGCACTTAGTTCAACTCTGTGCAAACCAACCCGTGGTCTTTTGACCACTAGTTAAATCACAGTTAACCTGTGGTTTCGTGACCAAGAGTGGTGAGATTTGACCTGAAGTTAACACCTGGCTTAACATTGACGTGCGCAACTTCGATCTTGCAGAGGGTGTGGGTATGCAGCAAATTGCTCCTTGGGTTTCGCTGCTGTTATATTTGGATTATTTGTCAAATCTTGCACACACACACACACACACACACACACACACACACACACACTCACATCAACACACAAACAGTGAGGGTATCACAAAAAGGCCCTTTTAAAGCCACTTTCCAAATGCTTCAACATGTATAAAGGGATACATATGGGTTCTGCCAGAGCTTCATTTGTTTAACAAGTAGTACTGCAAATCTTCACAAAATGTTATTATACTTCTGTCTATTTGTCTAGAACCACTTCCTAGTCGTTGTTACCCTATTCCGTAGTTTAAACTTTACACTCTCCATAGGCTAACCTGTCACTGTCAAACCTATATAAATATGGAAGTACTATTGTACATATTGCTCACGTTCTTCAGTAGAATTTGACATAGGCTGCGTAAGCTGCTTGCTACCTATCGCCCCTTGGGGCTTTACCTGAGAGAAAACACGCTTGCCTAAAATTTCTCAAAGGTGAATATTAAAACAGAATCATCAAGATCATATTTTTTGGCAGTAGATCCCAAAAATGGTTAGCTGCCTTATTAATGTAAATGATGAAGGTCTGTGTAGTCCTGCTGCATGCTCTCCAAAGCAGATAAGAATATAGCTTTAACTTGAACGCTATCCCAACTGTTCGTCCAGTGATGTTGCTCTAAAGGTCTGGTTGTCATTAACAGGGTGATAAACACGATACATATTCTGACATAGTTGTAAGCTTATACCATTGTTTTGTACGTACCAGTTGCCATAGTTTTGGCAACAAATCTTTATTGTATTTTTTTAAACTGTCGGGGTCTTCTTTGAGTAGGTCAGCAGCTGCTGAGCTCAGGCTGTATTTTATTTTTTGTTCAATCTAATTTTTGTACTGCAATAGTTACTTATACAGATTAATTCCATTGTGAAGATATTCAACATAATCTCAGTCCCGCAACTATAATGTGCTGCCATCTAGTGGCAATTTCCTTCCTTTTCTGTTAGCCAGATATGGAGAAATTATATTGCGAGAGACTGTTAAAGTATGTCGAATTCTTGATATATAATGCCCAAAGGACCAAGTGTGAGCATTTCACAATCTACTATTCTGAAAGAGAAGGATTCTTTGGAACAACACATGACAATGTACCTGTTGTGTCACATTAAATTGCATTGAGAGCTGGTGTGGTATTTAAATTGAGAAAACATACTGCGACTGCTTGATGTGTATCCAGAACTGGATCTGCACAACTTTAATCTTATTCTGAAGAACCTTATGCTCGAGAGCTGCTGCATGCTCTTCCCTGGTACTGCAACGCATACTCAAAGTACAGTTTCGTCTCAGTCATTTCCCAACAGAATTTGAGCTTTAAAACCAGAAGTCACCTTAGAGAGACGGAAAACACGTTCAAAAATGATATTTTGCATAATAAACATGCACATGCGAAAGTCCTTTTACAGCAGGTGTGCAGAAGCCTATATGGCAGAATTTGACAGAATACCAGTGTTTAAAATAATGTAGAATGCTTATGGTTTTCTCTGTAATAACCATAATAGTTAGGATGTTTATGTTCAATTGTAAAGATTTGAATAGACATATGGATTTAATTTCAGCCCTTCTCTACAAAACTTTCATTCCTTGTAAATATAAAGAACATAGCCTTTACTATTAGCAGGAGGCGCGAGTTAAGCGCAGCTATCAAGATAGCTTTACCTCGCCTTTGTGGTTTGCAATGCCCTTATACCTTTTTTATTAATGGCAGAATTTGTGATAGTCACTGCTCTGCTTTTCATAGATATCTAGATGAAATAAACGTATTTGGAGGGTAACAATTCAGATGGTTTCAGAGATGTGTTTTTGGACTTGGATATTCAGGTCACTAATGACAGGTTTTGTATTAAAGTCTATGACAAAATAGATGAGTTTAACTTTGAAGTAGTTAATTATCCTTTCGCGGACAGTAATATTTCGGATACTATTGGATATAATACATTTTTGTCACAGATTTTGAAATTTGGTCGTATTTGTTCTAAATTTCGGGACTTTGCATCTAGAACCAAGTTTATTTACAATAAACTTGAGTCAAGAGGATTCAATGGTGTACTTTTGATCAAATATTTCTACAAATTTTGCTGTAAATATCCCGAGATGGTTAGAAAGTTTGGCTTCAATAATTTTAGGATTTAAGACTTGCCTGTTTTGCTACTTAATTTTATCTTTTGACATCATTCTGTTTAAATGTTCACCTTTCAGACATTTTAGGCTAGCTTGTTTTCTGTTAGGTAAACCCCCAGGGGCCACAGGTAGCAAGAAGCGGCCTACGATAGTTACAAGCTTGCCTAATTGTACTTGATATCTGGTTAATATTTTCATTGCATTCTCTTGATATAAATACAAATGACTTTCATTCTTTTCTGACTTGCCCTATAATTCTACTGTTATTATCCAAAGAGTTTTAGAAAGTTTGGCCACAATAATTTACAGTTTTTAGATTTGTCTGTTTTGCTACTTAACTTTATATTTTGGCATCTTTCTGTTTTAATATTCACTTTCAGACATTTTAGGCTCACATGTTTTCTTTTAGGTAAACCCCCAGGGGCTACAGGTTGCAAGAAGCTGCCTACGACAGTTACATGTTTGCTTAACTGTACTTAAAATCCTGTTACGAAAAACTGTTTTGATAGCATGTTTTTGGCATAAATGCTAATGACTTTCATTCTTTTCTGATATGTCTCAATGCACATGTACTCAATATTAAAGAATTACTCAAAATTGACGGTATTTTCTTAAATGTCACAAACCTGACACATTACGTTGACACATTGACTCAGGCTTGGTAGTGAAATAGAGCTTAACTGTTTGTGGAGTAGGTGTCATCACAGAGTTTGTTTTACATCTCTGGTGCAGGGTGTACATTGTTGCAGTCCTTGTTAGGATTTTCCTTGGTTTATACAAGTGGTCTAGCTGCAACTGTTTATTTTACAATCACTGCGACTGAACATAATGGCCCAGCTTGATTCCACTTCAGTAAAACATTGGCGGATGGTTTAACTAGGATAAGCTGTCCAACTAAAAGGGTACATATTGGTTCAGGGGTAAGTCAAATTGTTCTTATCTGAACCTGTACTATGCAAATTTGGTAATTATGGTTTGTTTGACAGGTATTCTTTCATATGAAGCTCTGCATTTATAAGTAAAACTTTACGTATTTAGCTAATTCATCAATTGCCACGTTCATATTTATTCATTATTATGTGGGTTGTCTTTGCTGAATATTAAGCTTTGACAAGGAGCCGCTAATCAGAGAGACATGTACGGGTGAAAGGCTGCGAAACATGTTGAGCAGTTACCCGCTGAAGACCCTTTAATTTATTTCGGCTAATACAGCCCATGTCAAAATTTTACAGAGGAACGTGTGCAATATGGACACTAGTACTTCGATGTACATAAGTTAGACAAGGACAGGTTAGCTTATGGAGAGTAAGGGGTCCAGACTGCGGAATAGGATAATGACTACTAGGAAGTGGTTTTGGACAAAAAGACACAAATACAATATTAATATAGTGCAATTACCATATCAAAGACTTGATCCAAGTACCACATATCCCTGTTGATTATGGCCAAAGGCAAAGGAAACCTGGTTATTTCCTTTTCTTTTCCACAAATTCACTGTCCTATCTGAATCCAAAAGCAAGGGCTCACGATTGTATATATGAAGGTCCAAGGTAGTTCTAACGAACTGTTCTGGATTGTAATAAGCCCGCTAGATTCCTGTCCCATAAGAAATAGACCATTCATTCAAGTGCCAGCATGCCTGTAGTTACAGTGCGCCCAAAGTGTGTTGATGAAAGCTATTGACTCAGTCCAAAATGTGGCATTTTCTTAAATCAAGAAGTAAACCAGAACAAGAATATCATTTTACTGCTTAGACGATCGCATTGGCACCAGTTTGCTTGCCCTTTCGTGCATCTATCTATCTATCTATCTATCTATCTATCTATCTATCTATCTATCTATCTATCTATCTATCTATCTATCTATCTATCTATCTATCTATCTATCTATCTAGCTAGCTAGCTAGCTAGCTAGCTAGCTAGCTGTCTGCCTGTCTGTCATTCTGTCTGTCCATCTGTCATTCATTCGTTTGTATATTTGTTTATTGATTTGTTTATTTTCACATTTTCTGTATCTTAGATTCGGGTGAATACTCTTTTGGAGATTGGTCAGTTGACTTGAGCCATAAGAGTAAGCAGGGTGGTCTCTGCTTCTCTGCTGGTTGGAAGGTAAGTGCACTTATTTATACTGATATTCCTCCAAATATCTCGTATTTGTTAGGTAACATACTCTCTCAGCCACCATTTGTGATATACAAGTGTAGAGGTGAAGGGTTTAATGTTACTGGAACACTGACCTCATTTGACCACATGCCTTCCTTTAGCACTATCATGCCATGCAAGTAGTGCTCAGCAAAGGGTGTGGGCAACTGCCAGCAGCAGACCCTTAGAATGTTGACAACTACGATGTTCCACAGGGTGTGCCAGGAAACACTGAAGGCTCATTCCTCATGAGCTATGGCTGAGTAAAGCTGCAAGGCACCAGGCCTTGACAGCAAGATCTCATAGGCCTTAAGGATCATCTGCTTAATCCACGAAGAAATCAAGTTTCTGCAAACTTGCTCCCTACGCAGGTTACTCAGTGGTAGAAGGAGGGCACACCTCTGTCCTCTGAGTCTGATTGTGCGAGAAAGGTACTAGCAAAGAGCTCTCACTACACAGGGCTCTTTCCATGAGAGAATGAGCAGCATCCATGGCAGGGAGGGTAAAACCCTTGAGGGCCATAGCCAGATCTTGAGCTAATTTTTTCCTAGTGAGGCCTCAGAGTCACCTTGGAGTGGGCACCCAACTATTGGAGTCAGTCATAAGTCAGAGCATGCATCTCACTTCTTCTAGCCCCCTAAGGGAGTGTTAATAGAAAACATGAACTTGAAGGAAACCCGCTTGGGGTCCTCAAGGCACTCAAATAGCCACTTCTTCAACATGACTAAAACCTGCAGTAGGTCCCACCCATGCAGGACTTGTTGCATCACCAGTCTGTTGGTGTAGAAGGATGCAGTGATCACATGCAGATAAGGATCATTCCCGATGCAAATGTCCAGGATGTTCACAAAGGTTGAGGAGATGGC
Organism: Hermodice carunculata; assembly: GCA_964020975.1. NCBI lineage: Eukaryota > Metazoa > Annelida > Polychaeta > Eunicida > Amphinomidae > Hermodice > Hermodice carunculata. Next base: position 78,153,322 of record OZ026615.1, on the reverse strand, counting down.
TGATCAGAAACCCTCCACTGTTCTCAACCTCTTGCCTTAGACTTCCCACTGATGCAGCAGGAAGTCGTCAATGTCCACAATATGTGAAGACTAGGGCTGAACTCCATGACTGTCAATTCGGTCAGAAAACATGTTCCAACAAGCGGAGTAAAGAGTTAGAGAAGAAGATCAGAGCCCTCCTCTGGCAATTCTATCTGAGACTGATTCTGAGAAGCCTGCAAGGGGGCGACAGACAAGCAAGTGGGACCTCGGAGTCCATCAAGAACAGGGAGCCCAATAGGTGTGGCCATTGTTGGGCCAAGCAGACTTTGCCAGTCAGAAAGACTCAGAGCAGGGACTAAAGTCTCTCTCACCTGTCTTCCAAACAGCGACAGATGTAGGCAACCAAGTGGAACTGGATGGCAAGAAAGACTGAAATCTGCTCCAGCCAAAGACTGGACATGGGTAGGTTCATTTTCAAGCCCAAGCATTGGCAGAGTTCCAGAGTGGTCTGTGTGTGACGCTTAGTTATCCAGAAGGACTCAGATAAGCCAATTGTCCAAATATACATGGATGCAGACAGCGGAGCTGTGAATGTAAGCAGCAACTGTCTGCACAAACCCGGTAAACACCAGCAGTGCTGTGGCAAGGCTGAATGGAAGCACCCTGAACTGGTAGACTTGGCTCTCAAATGCGAACTGCTCGTAGTTCTGTGATGTCTCCAAGATTGGCACGTGGAAGAATGCATCCTCTAGATTCAGGGAGGTTGTGGGCTCCAGCTCCATGGGCCTTAAGGCTGCTTCCACCAACCCGGAGGTCTTCATCCCAAAGGACTAGACTTCCAGGAAGTGGTTCAGCATCAACAACTCTATGACAAGGCACCATGCTCCACCAGTCTTCTTGGGGACCAGGAAAAGTAAGTTGTAGAAGCTGGGAGTACTGTGATCCTTGACTGGCTCCATGGTGCACTTGCTTTGAAGCTTCTGAACTGCCTCTAGCAATGCCGATGCCCATGACAGGAGGCGTAAACCACTGGGGGGGGGGCTTAAAGGTGGCCTGTCTTTGCCAAAAGGCAGCATGTAGCCATGTCCCAGGATGTTGAGAATGAAAGAATCATTCACACAGTCTAAGTTGACCAGCAGTGGACCTGATGGGAAGATCTGCTCAGGTGCAGAGTACCACTTCCCCTGGTTGCCTGGCTTAGGGAGGAGTTGCCCCTGCCTCAAGTAGCCAGATGTAGGAGGTTCCACTGGAACCCATGTTCTGCATGTCTTGGTCATGAGCTGGTCATAAAACTCGGCTACAAAGGATAAACAAGGTATGGGAGTGCATTGCCGCATGTCCTCCAGAGACAAGCCTTGGCAAGACACTGCAAAAACACCATGCCTGTCCTCCTGTGGTGGGACTACAAGTTGGTCACCCACAGGGCTCTGAATGAGAGCCTTCACATGGTCAAAGCCCTTCGAGGAAGCAGGTGCTGTGTCCATGGGAACAGGGGCAAAAGCCTCCATGGGAGGCTCCACATGCAGAGATCTCGGTGGCTATCAACAAAGGCATCTGCTTGCTGGAGGGTACTTGTTGGATCGCTGGGAGATTCATATCCTGGACCTGGGCCACCACTGACTGAGAAGTTTACAGGCAGGAGGGGTCCAGAGAGAGCTGAGCAAACTCCCAAGCCTCAGTGCGAATCAAGAGTTGGCTCAAGGCAGACAAAAAGAGCTGCTCTACTGACAGAGTCTGATCACTTGCTGCTCAAGAGAGAGAGGCAGCATACCCACCTCAAATGCAGGGACCAGCAGGACCAACTGCTGGTTTGGGGACTAAGCCACCTGAGGTGCAGAAGGGAATGCCATTACTGCTGGTGGGGGAATGGAAGGTGTCACCTGTACCACTGTATGTGCCCACACCACCACAGCCAAAGACCCACTGATGACAGCAGGTACCCCTACAGATCTGGGTGTCTTCCTTCTATCACCTCTTTGCTTTGGCTCACAAACCAAGCTCTCTCACTCAGGAGCTGAGGGAAGTTTGCCTTATCACTGGTGGTTTGCCAGGCACTCAGGACTTACAATTCGAGCACTCCCACTAACGGAGGTGCTACTGGCTTTCCATACTTCTCTGGCTTATGATTCAAGTGCTCAGACTGGCCAAGGTTCCGGAATACCTGCACAGGAACCCAAAGGTTTCCATTCCAGATGCACCAGTTTGCATTATTGGTGCACCAAGTGCTCGGACCTGGAGGACCAAGATCTTTGCAGCTGCAACCTATGCTTGGCTGATTTCTTCGAAGTGGACTCCAAAAAAGGGCAGCCTGCTGAGAGGAGCCAAGCAATACACTGAGCATTTCAGCCTGCATTTGCATGCTCTTTGACATAGACTTAAAGTGAGGGCAAGCTTTGGGTCAGTGGCAGTAGTAGCAGTGGACATCTTTTGGGGAAAAGACCTGTGTTCCTGATCCTCATGAGTTGATCTCTTGCTTCTGGACTTTTGACATCTCTTCAACTTACTCTCCTGATGGGGTTCCTGGTGTCATAACATCAGCCATATGAAACTGCAGATGAACTGCATGGGTAAGCCTACACTCTTCTCATGGGGAGTTGATGTCAAAGACTGAAAGGAGTCAGTCGTTTGGCGAAGCATTTGGCAGCTACAGCCTGCCACATACATGTAGCATGGTCTGACTTTCTCTGTGCCTGCTCGAAGAGCAACTATTTGTCCCCTCCCAATTCCTGACAGAATATGCAAGTTTGCTCTGAAGAGCAAATCTGACCCAACTGCAGGCAACAACCATAGCAGTGTGGATGGCCATCCCAACCAACCATGTGGTGGTTCCATGAATCCAATTTCTGTCCATGATACAACAAGGACAAGGATGTAGACAGAGTGGTCACTTGAACAACACTCACAGGCTGACTGCGAAAAGAGGCAATAGCTTGCTGTGCACTGCTTTCCCTCTCTATGCGATCTGTTTGTCCAGGCGGCATCTTGAAAATCTAGGTTTCAAGCCGATCGACCATCTTTCCTCCCAACTATTCCAGAGGTATCCGCACACAGAAATCTGCTTTCTAGTTCAGCAAAGATACCCAGACCACTGAAAAAAGATTTTCCACAAATTAGGACGTGCATAAAGCACTATAATAGCGAGTGTGAACAAAAGTTGATGGAGTTTCAACTGGAACGGCAAACCAGTGATGACAAACAAAAGAGGAAGGATGATACAGGCAGCATGTGCACCTGGAGTCAGCACTAGTTTTACAGGAACCGAGAGATGGTGACACAGGTCCGTCAGGTTTTTGAGGAATGAAATGAGTGAACTGAACTCGATGGGCATTTGACCCACACACAGAGATCTAGGCACATGTTGGTGGAGAGGTAACGTTACATAACTAGTAGGATTATGCACGAAAAAGCGATTCACTGTGCTCCACTGAACACACCAATATGCACTGCTTACTATAAATCAATAAACAAATACACTCTTTACTCCAGAGTTTTCATTTCATTTTTATTCACATAGACCAAATTTACAAGGAGGTTTTGGGATATCTTTGTCTTTGTTTGTAATGTATAGAATGACAAAAGAACTAAGTATCATCGAAAACGTTCTTCTGACTTGTAATTCTTCTTACTTTGTCATAGCTCTTGAAGGCAAAAATATATATACAAACTCTCTCTCTCCCGAATATACAAATGCATTGTAATTCTAACTTGTGCATGTTGTTTATAAATGTACTAGTACTTGCCTAACTGTACACAAAGTTTGTTGTTTATATGCATAAATTAGATCACTTTCGTACGATGCAGTTCCATTGCCCAAATGAAATCAAAATGGAACCCACGTACGGCCAGTGTTCTATTTTATCATATACCTGACCCATACTTCATAGCGTAGGCGAAAGCTAACAATCTTCAACACGACACATTTAACAAGACAATGCAACCGCCAGTGGTCACATTACATACAAACAAACTAATCCATATTATAGTTTCTGTATATATATTTTTTTTACAATATATTATTATGTTGAATCGGTGGGAGGCGTTCGAATTCAAGCCGTACTTTCGTAAATGTCTTACGTGGATACGCCCCATGGAGGGTAACATGTACAACAAAAAGTCATTAGATACAAGAGAAACCAACACGTTGGTATATTGTACATTTACAATGAAGCACTATTCAAGAGTCAGAGAGCCACACTAATCAAACACTATGCTCAACGTTCCCAAAGTTAAAATCAGGAAAGAGGCAACGTACGTAATACTTCTTTGCACAATTTCCATTTTAATATGTTTTAATGCTCAGCGCGCGGTTTAACAAGCATTATTCTGACAGCGAAAATATGTACTTAGGACAGATGGAAAACCATCCAAACAGAAACAGAACAACGTTCTGTCAGGTGCAAATGAAATGTTTCACCATGATTAGTTTAGGATCTCATTGATTGTCTGATATGCTATCCTAAACACTCTTGTTGATTGAAAGTGTCAGTTTTCAGTAGTTACGCAATCCTTAAAAATTTCAAACCAAAAAATTGCAGTTTTTCCGCCTTTATTTTACTCTTCGCCGTACGGCCGGGTAGGTGGCGCTGCAGCGTCAATCACTTACCGTGCAAGCTACTGCAGATTGCTGACAACCCAAGCTTATGATGTATTCCATAAAGTTATTGATTTAAAGTGGAAACTGAGAGCAATAATACGGACAAAAACTACTGTCACTAACTCATAAACCATATTTGCGGTCAGCAGATGCCCCGGTTCTCTTCATTTTACGTCCAATTTTTAAGGACAACGGTGTCGGGGTGTATTTTATTCAAGTTAATTGATGACGCTATACTACCTAAACGTGGCAAGTGGTAACTGGAGGTTTATGTAGCTCACACACCATAAAGCACAAAACAGCGCTTGCGTAATATGTATAAACTCATAATATATATGAGATTACCATTATGCAATAATATATGACTAGATATACTCATCATCGTGTGATTTTGGTCGTTGTGATCACACAAATACACACAAAGGTGCTTAATGTGTCTTGGCGAATAAAGAAACGATTCACACCCTTTACGAGTAACAGGTCAAGGCTGCACAAATCCAGGAGCACCATTGGACAGCTAATAGAATTCTGACAGTGAGTCGTGAATGTTTCTTTATTGTTAAAGACAAGCTCACCTCCCTTGTGTGGAGGATCATAACGTCTGCAGGATATTTAAATTCATTTAAGCCAAAAGGTATTCTGGTACAGAGGCTATCACTTTAAGTACTGAAATGTATCAACCAAAATTCCCAGCATTTCCCCTCTTAAATTTATTGATAGTGGGAGTCAGCCGATCACAGTATATCATCATTGAACAAGCTCTTAAGTACAACAGATCAGCGTCTATCATTGCCAGATCTATAGTTTTTAGCTTTCGATTCATAAAGTATTAAAATATTCTATACTCTTTCACTTTATGTGAAACAATGAGATCACTTTATGTTTCTTCCTTTCACCAACATTTCAAAACCGGGCCTGTTGTTGACATTCATATTTAACAGCTCACGACTTTTTACATGATTGGATTACAGCCTTCATTAATCCCCCATCTTACAAATGACTTCGTTTTATTTGTCCTTGTACATTTATTTTGCTTCACATTGTCACGTGGTAGCTTGATTTCTGTATATTAAATTTTCAGATCATATTTTTGTTCAACAGTGAACCCTTTGCAAACTTTATCTCATGGGTAAGTAAACCAGGTTGCGTATATGCTTCGAGTTATTGGCGTTTGCCACGAAGACAAAAAGCTTAAACTACACCATACATGTTTGTTCTTTACGACTCCTTCAGTTTAGACCCACGAATTCACATCATTTAAGGTTCTGAGTTTACAAGGTCTTATATTGATAGCCATTTTCAAAGTCTTAAACTTTTAGATTTGACCCGATATGTTTATGGTGTTGGCAAACAGCTTAAATAGATAGTATAATATCTGAAAAAATGCTTTCCAGTTATTGGTCAGGAGTTGCTGCTCACAGTTCATGTAGGTGGGTTGTACAATGAGTGTCTTTAGCTTGAAATATAAATTTACCCTCTCCAGATATCAAAGCCGGTAAGCATCTTTTCATGAATCCGTGTTATGTCATTCACGTCTTCACATTGCTGGCTTGTACTGAATTCCTTTCTTAGCAACTCTGTTCAATTTCTTACCTCTCAAGTATGGATTTTCATCAAATGTGTCAAATCTGTCTGGTATAACGTATTGTTTGTCGTTACTCTGCATAAAAGAAAAAAATATTAATTTTAGGCACATGAAATTTTATGATTAATCCATTTCTGTGTATCAAAACTTGGTATTTTGTTTTAAATGTAACAACATGGAGAGATTTCGTATTCCGTATTAAAATATCAATTTACTGCATCGTAATACAAATAAATCCGTGAGTAAGATTGTCCATTTGATCAACTTACTGAACTGTTGATTTTGGCTGACCCATCGTCCTGGGCCATAATCATTGTGCTGCGAAACATTGTTTGCCCTGTGTGTAATTTTACAGATAAAGGCTGGTTAGCATTGTCAGTTCGCGAAATTATCCATGCTCCACATTCTCAGGTTCAAACTATGAATGAATCAAAGTGAAGACAGATGGATATTCTTAAAATTTAACAAGGTTTAATCTCCCTATTGAACGGACCTCGGACAAGCCCGAATGAGGAGCAAGCAGTCACATGCTCATGAATCTTAAAAGCCCCAATTTAATCCAGCTCTTCTCAAGATACAGGTTCTTTTCCATAAATTCAAACAAATGGAGCTACGTTAGAAAGCAGATGTATTTCTGTCCGCTAGTTTTTGCCTAGTACAGAAAACTGTAGTGTGCTCTGCAATGAAGTTACCCAACAATACACACACTACCACACACACACACACACACACACACACACACATACACACATTAAAGTTTTCTGTTTTTCCTGAAATTCTTTCTTTCTTCTTTCTTCCTTACCGAGGAATCTGTCCGACACTTTTCTCTGACACTATTATACATAGAAACTCCAAACTTGGCATGATTGTAAGTCCATACGAGGAGTTTTACCGTTTTATACAGAGGAATGAAGAAGTTTAAAATTATGCAAATTATTTGGGGCATTTGAAATTTTAAATCTTACATATCTTCAAAAGTGTAATAGATAGAGAAGTCATTCCAACTTCTCCTGGGAGGTTATTTACCAGTACGCATCTGATGAATTTAAAACAAAAGTTGTAGCAATTTGAATTATGCTAATTAGCAGCATTGGAAATTTTCAATCTTGAATATCTTCAACGCTTTAATAGATTGAGAAGTCATTCCAACTTCTACTAGGGGGTTATTGACCAGTACGCATCTGATGAATTTAAAACAAAAGTTGTAGTAATTTGAAGTATGCTAATTAGCAGCATTGGAAATTTTAAAACTTGAATATCTTCAAAACAGTTATAGATAGAGATGTCATTTCAACTTCTACTAGGGGGTTGTTGACCATTGTGCATGTAATGAATCTAAAGCATAAGTTGTAGCAATTGAAATTATGTTAACTAGCAGTATTCGAAATTTTCAATCTTGAATATCTTCAACGCTTTAACAGATACGGATGTCATTCCAATTTCTACTAGGGGATTGTTGATCAGTGCGCACCTAATGAATTATAAATAAAAGTTGTAGCAATTTAATTATGCCAAGTACCACCATTATAAAATTTAAATCTTGAATAACTTCAAAGCTATAATAGATAGAGATGCCATTTCAACTTGTATTCCTGTATTATGGACTAGTTGTACATTGCCATACCTATATGCTTTGAAGATACACACACTAATTTGCTATGCACCAAATCATCTTTCCAAGTTTTCTATTGTTTTGTTTTAGAACAATTTACACTTGCGAAGTCTAAATAAAATGGTGATATCCTTACAAGATCAGGTAAAATGTGAAGAGCAGTCAAATAATATACAATACAATAAAGCTATAAGCCGCATTACGTAAATTACATTTCTTTATGACAACCTGTCTGTATTAGAATGCTGAAGTAAGGTTAACAGCAGGAGCAAATAAAATATTTAAAAAACATGGTAAGAAGTCATATCAAAGTGCGAAACCTACAAATCATCTGAGCATCTGCTCAGATATTCCACTTTAACTAGCCATCCATACGCAGGGGCGGGGGACAAAATTTTGAGTTTATATTAAATTTTGACTTTGTGAACATTTTGTCAACAGCAATTTATTATTACAACTGATTAACACGACAAAATTGCTTTCAAGAAGGGATGCTTTTCGTTTGACTTGGTTCACCAAAGTTTGTGTTAATTACAAGAATCAGATGAGAATAATGAATGCAATATATTTTCCTCGTCATCAGCGACATTGCTGTTTTGGTCCGGATGCTCAATGGTCAAAAAGAGCAATTACAGTAAAAGGCTGATTTGTTTTCACTTTAGGAATCGGAAGAATGAGATGAGGCTGTTTATAACAAGCATCTTCAGATATATGAATGTACAGTTGTTCTAGCTATTTAGACAAAGTAGCGTAAACGTTTTAAAAGATATGAAAAGTAGCACATGAATGAAAAAAGACACAACAGCAAAAAATTATATTTATAATTCAGATAGAACTGAGTCAACAACTTTCTGGCATCCTTTGTGCAAAATGCACACACAACACGCAGTGAAAATGCTTTGGTTAAGATCACAATGAAACCTTACACTTTTAACTGGATGTCCTTAGTGTTGCGGTTTTTTTTATCTCTTATACTGGAGGGGATAAGCAGAAAGACTGATTTGCCAACGGTCGAAAATTTTACAACATTAGAAATAATAATTAAATCTTTATGAACTACAATATACAAACAGAATTTTTGATTTAGTCGAAAGATGAATCTGTGCGGTCATGAAATTTCAATGCGGTCATCAGTCTATTCTTAAGACTTTGGGCCCAAGGTGACAGAGAATTCAAATTTACCTTATTAGAGAAATTGAAAGCGATTTTAAATATTTACCGGGCTATTAAATGATGCGAACGCTCTGTGGAATGAAAAATACAAATAAAATACACTTTAATCTTAAAATAATTTTCTATTTTTCCACATGGCCTATAAAATTAAATGAGCAAAAGTTCTACCACTTTGACCATGATACCGACTTCTATTTCCGCGTGTATATCAAAATAAATTTGTGTGTCCCTTATCTTTCATTTGTATATTAATTTATAATGCCTTGATTGATAGTGACCATTTTTATACTGGTACAAAAAAAAGTTTGATTCTTTTAATTGTAGGAGATGACTCATAAATATAGTGATTTTGAGTACCTGAAGTGGTTGTTTGTTTTTCTTGTTAAGAAATTTCACTGAAGACCAGTTATATAGGTTTAGGTTGTTGTTTACTGAATTTTTTGCACACTGAATTCTCTGAAAGATGATGTTCCTAGTGTGTGACTTGCTTATCTACATTTATGGTAATACTGTTTCACTTTCATCAAATGGAATAACTTTGAAGATGGAAAGTAAACATAGTTGATGGTGAGCACCCTTAATATTGCTCTAAGGTTAATGTGCACAGTACACAATAACAAATAGGACAGAACATCAAACTGACCACACAATCATAATCTGGAAAAGTGATTTATGCCGCGATATAAGCTGTTCAGGCTAAGAAAGAACAATGTATGATTGTAGCCATATGGGAAGCGGTAGCCAACCTTCAGAACAATGTAAAAACAAACAAACAAACAAACAGAACAAAACAAATAAAAAAATGTATGAATTATAAAATCTGCTCTTAGACCTAAATATGTTGAATCTTAAACAAATTGACTGTGACGGCCCTGTGCTTAGCTGACCAAGGCGTCATGACCTGCTATAAAATGCCATTCCCTTTTGCAAGGCAGGAAAATGTCATTATAACAGATCGTTTTTAATATTCATTTTCTAACTAGTTTAATCAGTTGGAATGCGTGGTTTCAATAGCCATGCTGGGCATAAAATTTTAATAAGCCAATCTTCTGTGCACAAATAGAGGAAAGAACAGAACGGAAGAACGCTGGTCTCATCCTCACAAAATACAGCAGATAAATTACAGATATACCAGTGATTTTGGAAATTTCCTGACATGCAATATTTCTTGAAATTTAAATTATGCTCTTGTTTTTATATATTGGAACCGCTTCGTTCAATAAATAAGTTTAACTTCTCCTAAGTTGATTATTCACTTCCCGGAATGTATATAGATAATACTGAAAAGTGGCATCCATAAAAGCTGAAAATGTATTTCCGAAATGCGCAACGGTGTAAGTAAAATTGACAGTTTATCCTTTTTATACCCCTTTTTCATATCCTTATTTTGTTTGTTTATTTATTTATTTATTTTATTCATTTATTCCTTTTTTAATCAGGAAACTATGCTATTATGATCCATTTGGGGCCCATCAAATCTTCTTCCATGCATTTGCATGTGGTTTATTGGCAATCATGTGTAACGTTCTTTCCGGATAGTCAAAGAAGAAACTAACTTCAGTTAGGTGTCTTCCTTGATGTGGAAGTTAGGGTTAGTCTGTTAAAGCCAAGTAAAAGTAATCTGTTTCTCATTTGCCTCTGGAGACAGAAGTGACATGGATTTTTTTTCTATTTCCAAATGCCACGACAATTACATAATGAGTATAACGATATACAAATTATACCTGTCGAATGCTCTGTCCAGATGTCCACACATCTTTCAAAATTTTACCAAGTGGGTTTCATATTAATTTGAACAGCGCAAGATTGAAATGAGAATTTAAATAATAAATCACAATTCGATAGAACCCTTAACCTCTGTGTCTGAAGACCAAATCAAAAGCTGTCTTCACTGCACTCTGCACTCACAGTTCATCAAGGAAAGCTGTGGACTCCTCGCCTTTGTCATTCCCTATTTAAAACAAAAACAGAAGCAAACAACAACACGCAACACAAAAACAAAGAAGAAGCTAAAAGATTAAACCAAATAAACAAACAAAACAAAAACAAAAAAGACGCAGACGGTATTAATGACACTGGGACATTTACGGTAGTTTTTTTTTTTTAATGTGAAAAAAGTTGCATGCCAATACATCGGAGTTATCTGTCATGGCCAAGGTAGACAGACACAATATTGAGTGCATGCTGTCATCAATGCACAACCATGCAGACAAAATATCTTAGTGCTACTAAATAAATAAATGCCCAACAATTAGGGTAATAATAATCTTGTCACCCAGATAGGTTATTTTATGATATTGCAACAAAAGAGTTCACCTGGAAAAAGCATTGTGCCGAAGGTCACCGATCAGGTTATGCGGAACTTACCCGCTTTACCATCGGGCGTGAACCCTTCTTAGCCACCAAACTGGCCCTCTTCTCTCCATGGCTATATGGGTTATTGGACTGCAAACGAAAGAATACTCAAATTTATGAAATGGTGATACTTAAACACACACGTTTTGAAGCAATAATTCATAGATTGATGGCTTTCCGCTGATAAATTCATTTAGCTGTTGAAGTCTTGAAATTTCAAAATGTTTGCATCGAATGTGATAACAGTGATAACTATGAAAGTATAGGTTTTGACGTTTAAGCATAGGAAGTCAGTGGATCGGATATGGAACGTAAACATTTGTTGTTTTGTTGTTGTTGTTGTTGGTGGTGGTGGTGGTGGTGGTGGTGGTAGTGTTTTCGGAACTACATCAAGAATGAAGCACTGCTGCACCTGTTAGTATAATAATATGTATTCCTCTTAACATTTCATAGTTTACCTTGGGCTCAAGCTTAAACCAGGAAAGTCATTTCCAATAGCATCGGTTAAGTTCATTGACAGAGTTCGAGAGCTGAAAACCTACGCGGTGTTTCTGTATTACAAATGTGACTTAAGTGTTGCCAAGCTGGCAATGGCATTTCGTTTATATTTATTCGCTCAGTTTTTATGAAAATATATGTCAGGGTCATAATTAAAAGAGCACTGGAGGGATGTTTCAATTCTGATGGGTACATATGTCTGTGTACCAACACAGATATTTTGTTTTTCCTGCATTCATTCATTTTTTTAATCTATTCATTTATTTGTTTAATGCAAATTAGGAACATTTGAAAATTAAGATCTTTAATGTGCTTAAAACTAATATAGATAGAGACATGATTATAAATGCTAGCTATAGGTTTGTGAGAGTGGGCTATCTAATGTTTTTAGATTTGGAGCAGTTGAAATTATTCAAATTATGGGCATTTAAAAATTTTAATCTTTAATATCGTCAAAACTAATATATATAGAGACATGATTCCAAAAGCAAGCTATAGGTTTGTGAGGATGGGCTATCTAATGTGTATGTTTTCAGATTTATAGCAATTGAAATCATGCAAATGAGGGGCATTTGAAAATTTAAATCGTTACTACCTTCAAAACTAACATAGACACATGATGGCATATGTCCCTGCGTAACTTGAACATTCTCGAGTTTTTGTGATCTAGAAACATTTCAAACTTGATTTTTTGTGGCACACAAACAGATTTACTGTGAAGCAAATCGTCTTTTCTAGCTTCAAACTGTCATCACCAAGGTGCCGACCCCATTAAAAATAGCATGTTATTATCATATTAAACCCTCCCTCCTTTAACCTATACGGAGTTTCAGCTTCCCGTCTACGACAATAAAAGTTGCTGAGCTACGGCATTTATTCTTGATGGGTCTCATCTGCAATTCACACTCAAATGGTATTTCATTACTGTGACATTAGTCGAAAACATTGCAGCAGACGACGTTTGACCATCAGCCCGGTTTGGGGGGGGGGGGGTGCGGGGGCAGGGAGAAAAAGGGGGAAAGGGCAGGGATAATTTCCAAAACACGCAGATGCCAAATACGATATGCTAGTATGTTGCATTCAGTAAGATGAGAATGTGGCACACTTCGGGGTTTTTTTCAAGCAGACCACAATTCACTGTGCTCTGATGATTGTATAATCTCTGTCAAGTGGTACTTGCTATAAATTCCCCCGTCCCCGTAAGAGCGCATGTCGTTAGACCAAAGTTTCACATATTTGTATTTTTATTTGGAGTTAAGGCCATCTGGAGTACAAATTTGTTTGTGGCGTTTGTTTCTGTGTCTTTGCTGACAAGAGGAAGTACCACATATGCGCCCCCTAATGCTAAATTGTCCGGCACTCGCTTGCGATGGAGGTGCATGCTGGTATTTTCTCTAAACATGTTTCAAACCTTGAAATCTATAAATTTATCAATTATCCGTCAATTATCACCCCTTTAGTGACAAGTTAATTTTAATGTAATTTGTGATACATTTGTATGCACAAACCCACTGTGATTTGTTTCCGAAAGTGAATATTATTATGGTTTTCATACCTGTAGCACTAGAGAGTTACCACACTATTTGGCACTAGGGGGTCCATGGGTGTACTGTACTACCCTGCATTTTAGGCACCCTTATACCAGTAAAAGACAAATTGCTCTATTGCATGGTCAATTACATTCTTGTATGTTTCACAGTCAAGGACAATCAGCACAAATCATGAAACAGTTTGTTTTTGTTTTTTTTAATTTCATAGATACATTTACTACGGATGGAACAGCACTTGACAATTACATTGTTATGCTGATTTGCATTATTGAACACTTGGTTTTATCTAATGTTTTTTAATGTATATAACCCTTGATTGGATAAATATCTAATACCCGAAATTTTTGACTCCCAAAGGAGAAATAAGTTCAATGTTTTATCAAAAGGATACGAAATGATTCTTTCCACATTAAATTACATAGTATTACACTATATTACATCACCTGACATCATATCATATTAAAGTGCATTGCACTGAAAACCAAAAGTAATTTTTCCGTCCAACTTAGATGTGACATGTTACCTTGTCCTGTGGGCGATCACCAAACAAGGACTCCAACATGTCATCAAGTTCGTCACGACTTTCTGCCCTCGTTTTCGTGTTGATATTTTTACCACCTTTTGGACACTGAAACATGTGCTCCTCATCACAGGCGCAGAAACCGTGCTCTTGTTGGTAGTTGATCCATCGTCTTTGAAAATCTACGTGATCTTGTACGTTCCAGTCACAGCCCTGATCAGCTAAAGAGTTAACGCAAATCAAAACGAAACCCATGGGACACTGGTGGTGAATTCGAAAAATAAAATATAAAATAAAAGACTGTGTTTAAGTATCATACCAGAAATTAAAATCTAACATAAAATGTACTAGCATATTTTTCTCTTTTGAGAATTGATGAATCATTTTTTTCTTTAATTTGGAAAAGATATCCTTAAAGTTTACCTTCTTTAACAAACAATCTATAAAATGCAGCATCCTCTGGTGTCGATTGCTCTTGCATACGCCGTTATATATCGTTTTTTATCCCCAATGCCTTCTTGCATCGATATTTAACGTATGTTTACGGCATGACTGATGCAAATCGAGAAATATCAGGTGAAAAAAAGTTGCTGAAAGAGAAGAATGGATCTTACACATGAACACCAAAAGAGTGTCGAACGTTTGAACCAGATCTATTCGGATTGTGCCCAAAAAATAATGAATGCGTTGAATTATATTCACATAAAAATTACCTGTAATCTACTGATTAAAACTCCAAAGTGGATACATATCTTAGTTTATCTAATACAATAATTATGTTTTATTCTAATTAATTAACTTACGGTTGAAGCCTTTCGGACATGGGTTTGGCGGGTGACAGTAGAATGGTAAAGCCTCGTCAGACTTCACCTCTTTCTGATTATCCTGTTTACCGCTAGGGGTCAGATGTTGTTTGCCTTCTCCAGCACCACCTGGTGACAAACATATGTAGTAATATACAAACCATACATTATTTTGCAGACTGGTAAAAACAATCCTTTTCTTCATTATTTTACCGGTAGGTTTGTGTTGTTTATCGGCTTGTAGAATGTTGTTTACAAGACTCTGGACGAAATGCGGAATAAAATCCTCAAAACTAAGACAAATAGAAAACACCAATGAATCAATTCAATCGAGCCTCCCCCCACATTTAAACACTGTCCATGACGAATATGAATCTTTGAGAACAAGAAAGTCTGTTTCTGTACTTTTTATTGAGCCTTGTTATATCTTTAATGACACTATATACCACAACATTTGTCAAATTTATACCTACGATTTGAATTTTGAAACAATGTCCATCACCCAGTATAAAGATAGCGTGTACCTGGAGTACATGTATAACAGTCAAACAAACGTCCGTACTGTATAACACAGGAAAGATCGAACTACTAAATTGATAATACATGTATGGGGGGGGGGTCTGTTGAATTGAGCAGAAAAATGTAAGATCACTCTGTATCTAAGAATAACGCAAGTTGATGATACGAGATGTCTGACTTTATACTACAGAATCCATAGTCTTCTGCCGGCCTGCAATTTGAAAAAGGCGCCTTCACCAAGTTATGTCTTGCATCTCGAATTTTAAATGCGGAGGAAATTTTCGTTTAATGAAAGTATGACCTTGATATGATCAAGGTTACTGATTAATTGCATAAAAAAATATATAAGACTTGACCACGTGTGATCCATTTTGATCAAATCCTTCAGTTGCGCAAGTACGCAGACTAACTGGCACCATGTGTCATTGAATGTGTGAAAAGGTCGCCCACCAACATCCCAAAGGAGCTCTTACACAATCTGACCAAGTTTAATCAAATTTCGTTATAAATTTTTTTCTCCTTATCACATGGTAACGGGATTGATAGTATTCTCTGCAGTCCCGGGACATAGACAATGAATTCAGGGTCATCAATCTGCGATCACCATCGAGGTATTTATACTATACTACATAATCTGACCAGCTTGGATCAGCTTACAAACAATCTTTCATGCGCTATCGGACGGATATAAAAGTCTGAGAAGGAAAAAGGATTGCACAAGTAAAGTCTATCCCGTTTACATGTGGATGGACTAAGAGCTTCA
This sequence comes from Hermodice carunculata, assembly GCA_964020975.1. NCBI lineage: Eukaryota > Metazoa > Annelida > Polychaeta > Eunicida > Amphinomidae > Hermodice > Hermodice carunculata. Next base: position 78,137,368 of record OZ026615.1, on the reverse strand, counting down.
TTAACTATTTATCGAACCTGAAAGGACGAAGAGATCAGAACTGATCACAAGTAAAAAGACACCAAAAAAACCGTGAGACATAAAAAATGTGAAAGAGTGCAGTCCAACCTCACAGGAAACGAAGGCAGACAGACCCACAACCTCTTTTGATAAAAAAGAGAATTTTGTTAACATGTTCTTACAGTTGGTTGTACATGCATGCAATAGAATTGCAGGCAGAGTTTGTCAAGTGTCACCACAATATGCATTCGCCTTATGTTACAACCGTGCATTGACTAACATGAATAGTTTATTTTTCAGATTTTAAGGGAAAGTTAAGTATGTCAATCAGATCTCATAGAATATTCCATCCTTGATGACCAGTTTTCTAAAGAATCACGTGATCAAATCTATATATTTACTTACGTGTAAGGCCTGCAAAATAGCATCATAATTAATATCGGTAATTTCTTGATCATATGGCCAAAACATAGTACAAAACTTACCAGATAAATGTACTCTACAATTAATTCATTCAAATATATGTGAATACCATTCCGTTATTTGATAGCTCCATAGTTCTCCGTCTTACATTTATCCTTTACCTCTTTGCCAACTGCGACTTAAGTCGAACTACTTAAGGCGAACTGGTCTAATATAACAAGGGTGCTAGATTTATGTTCCTTTCAAAAAAAAACAAACTTTTATGCAAGTACCAGCATGGTCGAAGTTACACAAAACATAGGCCTTACAGTACCGGCCAAGAGCTTTCCTCGGCGTGCTTTGGACGCATTGCGACCAAAGCGCGCCGAGGAAAGCTGTTGGCTCAGGCAAAAATGTGGCACTAAAAGAGTTTATCCTGTAAACAAATATAGGAATAATGAACGATCTTGCGGTTAAAGAATAATGATCTTGATTTACCAGAAAAAAGGTAAGTTTCATGAAGAATTTTACTTTAATAGGCCTGCAGGTGTACATGAGATTGGCAAGTTCCGGGCTTGTTTGGTTGCATGTGACAAACCGTTCTTGGAACAAAAGTCTTTTAGCATCGTTAAATTGTATGGATACCGTCAAAAATTCCTAGTGACTGAATTTGCATTTTGAATCTGCGATCACAATCATGCCTGATCATCAGTTGTTCCGTATGGTCAAAAGAAAAGACAATCTTGTGAAACGATTCGTGTTAGTTTTCCACAAGCAATAGTCTCGTGTCAGTAGGAATATATATATATATATATATATATATATATATATATATATATATATATATATATATATATATATATATATATATATATATGAGTAATCGTTCGAAGACAGATGTCGCACTAAATATTATATGAATCGAACTTTCGAGATACTTTAAACTACCAGATTGTCATAAAATGTGCTCTAAATTTGGACGCCAGGTCTTCTTACCCGACATGCGGATGGGGCCACCTAGTGGTGTGTTTTCTAAATGTTCTTGGTCTCTCAGTTGCTCCGCCGCAATATTCCGTGATTCCAAGGCAGCCGAATCAAAAACATCAGGGGGGAGATTGTCGGGATCACTTTCATATTGTTGTCGTTCGAGGAGTTCATCCATGCGGTCATCCAAGGGTGGGTGGTCGTAAATGTAGCTGTCGTCTAGGCGGGTCATGCGATCGTAAAGTCCCTCCAGGATCTGGTTGTCGTCCAAGTAGCCGCCGGCATGACTGAAGGACACCACGGCAAGTAGTCCCACTGCCAGCAGGCTCACTCGCGACACCACGTACATCACTTTGAAAATGTTACTGCAAGAGATTTTGATATGATTTAGTCTTCAACTGGCTTTATTTTATCATCACTGGGGCCATCAGTGCGATTTTGCATCCGAAACCCTCACCGTCAATGGCGTTGTCCTTTACGAAAGCTTTGGCCCTAACAACAAAACCAAAAACATGTAGGCATAACATAAATTAATAATGCAGATGAACATAGACACCTTTTAATTTTCGTATTTCATTTATATATGGGGTGGGGCGCGGACTTAAATCATCCAACTTCTTCACAGACAAACACCAAACAACAGAATATCGACCCACCGATTTCACATATGTGAAATAGTTTTGCACCCATGTGAAATAAAAGCTTCATTTTACACACGTGAAAAACAATTCCACTTTTGTGTCAATCTTTACACATGTGTAATGTCTTTTTTTCACATATGTCAGATTGACACATGTGTAATGTCTTTTTTTCACATATGTCAAAAAGATTTGCGCATTTTCAAACTTTTTTTATACATTATGTACAAACGTTTTACACATGGGAAATAAAATAATAACACATCTGTGTGAAACTATTTCGCATACATGTTAAGCTTTTTCTCATATGTGTAATTCTTTTTCACATACATAAAATAAACAACTGTTTTCACATATGTGGAAAGGATTTTCACGTATGTGAAATACTTTTACATATACGTGTTATTGGACTTTTATTTGACATATGTGTAAATCTATTGTGGATAAAATTTATTGATAAAAGCTTCGCCCCAATGGATACTCCCCAGCTTAACCATGTGCTTAGTGCGGCCCGTGAAAGCGGAGCTCGATCTCGGCTGTGGTCAGCATCGGTTCCCGCCATATTGTCTTGCTTAGAAGACAAGTCTCGCAATGTAATGCAAGATGACTTGTGAGGATCAGTAATTTTCAGCGTACATCAGTTTTTTCCCTTCACAAATGTGTAAATACTTTTCATATCGGTAAAATGAATTATTATTTCACATACGTGTAAAACTACCCTATTTGATTTGATAACTTGCCAGCCAGCAGATAAACTGGAAGACGTCCAAACATGAAGTTTTGGCGTCGTTCACATGTGTATAACAAAAATGTCAAAAATGGCGGATTTAAATAATTTCAAGCCTCACTGACGTTTCAATAAATCGTGTCTTGTGAAAGTCAGATTTGGACTGAAAATACCACGATACATCACTAGACTATTGGTTCATCAGAAACATTTGCTTCGGTTAATAAATTTGTTTTACAGACCTGCTTGATGGTAGAACAAATTAAATTCTTGTTCTTCAGACATGCATATCTCATAGGTGAGGCTCTTTAAGGAAATCATCAAACATCGATGCGAGATAAAGAGCTACATTACTGTTTTTGATCTGTGTGTGGGGCGCGTAAATGTCCATTTTTTTTTACATAATTTCAGTCTAAAAATGTTCACAGTAATTGACTGTATCTCAACAGCAGAGAGAAGTTGCACTGAATTGTAACAGAGTCGACTTCACAATTACCTGCGCGTGAAACTGTAATTTACTTTATAACGTTACATTTTATCTATATTTTGCTTAACATTTTCCCCTGTCAATGGCTTACATAGTTACAAGTCTTACAAGCCTACTCTATTCGCTGTTGAAATCTCCTGCTTTGAAATGGCATATATTACTACCTTGGATTATAACCAACCGTTTAAACAGTCGCGTGAAGTCTACGGTTTAAAAACGGCGCTCAGCGTGACCTCGGTGTACATGGATTGTTTTGCTAAATATATAAACCTAATCAACCAGGAATGTGCAACGCACCATATGTACGCCTAATAAGCTTACAACCTTATGCTCTTTTCATATCAAAGTATGAAGTTTTTTCGCGTCAAAAGTTTCATTTGTTTTGTATTTCCTAATCTGGTACTTAAATTCCCAAATAATATATAAACGCACAGTTGTGGTGTCTGAGACTGAAATTCTGACCTTCATTCATTTTCACTTTTCGTGAATTTCATAATTAATGAGCACAGTTTGGCAGCATTGATGGGCGCTTGGTGTAAATAAAGCACCAGGCAAGATGTAACTTTTTTCTCATGTCTATGTGTAAGTAAGCCAGTGGACAAAGTCTTTGGTTTATTATTCATTTGCTTAACTCTTCTAGTACCAACTGCGACTACAATCGATCTGCTCTGAATTAAAACAAAGATGCTGGATTGGTTTAAACATATTTTATTTCGAAGAAATACAATTGGGAAACAGGGCTATGACCTATGTTAATCCCTCTTGCAACAGAGAATTAAGAAGTTGCACAACAATCAAGACAATGTTCAGTAAGAGGTGTAAACAACACATGACATAACAAATAGTCGATCTGCTCTGAATTAAAACAAAGATGCTGGATTCATATTACTAGTAAAATAACTTTCCTTCAAATCGCACCATGCCTCCAGTTACATGGAATATGATTGTCCAGGTCAACAGCTAATCTCGGAGAGATTTGGGCGCCCAAAGCGCCGGAGAAAGCTATTGAGTCGGTCCAAAATGTGACACTGAAAGAGTTAATCTCCTATTTCGATATGCAAGAGTATAGGGTACTCCCTGGAGTATAGGGTACTCCCTAGAGTATAGGGTACTCCCTAGAGTATACGGTACTCCCTCTTCCCCAACTGTTTGAATTAAATACATTGAAAACATGCTGAAATATTCCTATGTAGTATTCATTTCTTTTGTAAAGTGTTTATGAATACTGTAGCGGTAATAATTTTCGCGGGGTACTCAAATTCAATTTATTTGTCATTTTACATTTCATGATCATTTAAATGCGCATTTTAAGCATGTGAGGAAGCATGGAACCTCAAGCATGGTGCCAGTCGTCCTTTTGCGGACTTATCTTTTCTGCTCCTGTTCACATTGGTTACCTTTGGTCCAATCCGGCTGCAAACCAAATCAACTGATTTTATGTACCTTGGAAATATTCTAGGAATTTCACATGGTCGAGTTTAATTTTTTTTTTTTGACTGAACACAAAATTGCACCATACTTTTCTCTTTTCTGCAGAATACTTCGTACCCAGCACCATTTGTGATTCTTGGACGCAAATAACGACATCTGAAACTACGTTGATCCTTTGTGCTCTGTGGCTTGATTCTTGTTGCTTAAGCACCACGGCAAAACGGTTACTTTTCAGCCAAAAATTAAAATACCTCCCTTTGGTCTCTTTGGAGTCCCCACGTGCAAATTTGGACGAAAAGTACATGAATTTAACATATAAAATTGAACAGAACCCCAAATAAATGCGTGTAGGCAATTTTATTTGAAATTGCAATAGTTTTTCCTTAAGCGATCCGGTTTGCTCACCCCTTGCTTGCACTTTCCCCCTGCGACATAAAATTAAAGACAGTAAAAGTTGAGTCTGTTTAGCAGGAAAAGCAAAGTCAGAAACAATAAGAGTAGGCTTGGACTCTGTTTAGTAGGCATCAAAAGTCCATGAGGATCTGTAAACTATGGGGACACTGACAGAGAATTATACTGTGGCTTGACATTATGTGCATGAGCAAGAGGTACACAAGTCGGAAATCCAAACGAATTCTGTTTTCGCTAGTTAGATTGTAGCAGAAGATGATTAGGCCCAATAAATATATTAAACAAGGAAGCACATAAGAACTAGTACTTTCTCTGGTGATATGCATAATAGGAAATATTGTACTACATGTATAAGAACAGTTCCACTTCCCTGCACCCTTAAGATTACGGTGCAATGAAAGCAAAGGCGTACACTGATGAAGAGACAGAACATCAAGTAATTTATAAAACAGGTAATCATGCCACACCTGAGTCAAAACACTTTCGGAGTCCAGATATTAAACAAACCGAGTGGAGCTGGAAGAAGTAAAATATGACCAACACTAGCAAACTTCTTAAAAAATGAACCTGTCACTAATTCTTTTCAAAGCTTACATTCTTTTCTGTACATTTCTATATTTAAGTGGAATAAGTTTGTGTTGAATGGCCTAAGACCTAATTAGAGGAACAAACCTCACCGAGCATGCTCAGCTGAGATGGTTTATTCAAGCTTTGGTTATCACCTGCAAACAATAGTCTGGCCGCAAATTAACAAAAACCTACAATGTACACAGACACTGCGTCCGCTGACATGCGTCATGTCCCCATCTATGACAACTAACATCGACAACCTGCCAATTACAATAAGTGTTGCTACGAAACCCCAGAGTATCCTTTTCCAAGAGTTAATTGTTAGCATAATTAACGCATGTAGTGACACTACGTCATTGAAATGAAATGACGGAGAAAGAATATGGCTATGTTTGCTGTAAACGCTTCGAGGAAGAGACATAAATAAATTCTAATGTCTCCCTGGTTTGCTTTAATTGGGATTATGGACATAAAACCGCATGCAACAAATAAGCAGGCTTACAATTTGCGCGCTCAATTATGGTACACCTCACACTATTGTACCGGTATGACCTTTTGTATGTGTGTGTGTGGGTGGGTGGGGGGGGGTAATGAGTTTCGCGTGTCCTTCGTTCCTCGTCCAGCTCTATGCATTTTGTGGTCAAACAAATGAACAAGACTAAATTTGGTGCGAAATGTCTCTTTTGCTGGTATACGTGGGCAGTTAAAACTGATATTTGCAGGCTCCAGGGTCAAATTGACGTTCAATCGATTGAATATACCAAATTGCTTTCTGGTTATTTAAAAATTATAACGATAGCAAAACAGAAAAAAAAAAACGAACAAACGCTCCCCCCCCCCCCAAAGGAACAGAAAAATCCAGTGCTAGTCACAACCACAGCTGTAGCTCCAAGGAAAAGAGATCGATCTAGGTCAACAGCTTTCCTCGGCGCGCTTTCAGTGCAATTCTGTACAAACACTGTTGACTCAGTATCCCACATGGCGCTGAAAGGGTCAATCTTAAGGAGAATCCAAAGTGGACAGAACAACGATATTGATAAATGGAGCCCTGTTGCTGTCATTTGCCATGATAGTGATCGTGACCACGACAACGGTAATAACGATGATGTTAAGGATGGATTTACTTTATATATTGAAATCGCCCATGTGACGATTATATGTGCATCCGAGTATTTCGTTACACCTGTTACCTGTCAGTGGAGTTCAGGCGTGACTGTTTACTGAACGTGAATAGGATGGGAGATATCTATATATATCAACACACAGGGATAATTTGCGGAAAATCAGTGACGTTGCAGGATTGATATAAACAGTAGAATCTCAATTAAGACCACCTTTTTAAAGAGGTCATTTCTATGGTAAGACCACCAAGTTGCAGTCCTAAATATCCCTTGTTGAGGTTTGTCCCATACAAAGGACAGTTCCCTGGGAAAACTATATTATCCTATTATCCCGTCCTTTCGGTGGTCTTACTGGGGAGAATTCACTACACATGCACACACACACAGATATGTATGTATGCATATATATATATATATATATATATATATATATATATATATATATATATATATATATATATATATATATATATATATATATATATATATATATATACTATAGATCAAGGCATATTTATTAATGCTGTCGTTCGATCGAGAAATTTGAACTTCTTCAGAATGCAGCCAGGATTTCGTTCTCACCTGTTAATCAATGTCCCCATCGCAGACAAGACCGATTCAGCCAGCGAGACCGCATGAATAAAAACCCTGCTCGTATGCAGAAGAATGGCTGAGAAATTAATACACAATGTCGTATTTTCAGGCTGGTAGAAGAGTTTATCTTCAGTAACAATTAATCCTCATTCTTTCGGTTTTAATATCCTTTTCCTGGCAGAGAGGTTCGGCTGTCGGGGATCGGGATGAAACGAAAATATGCCGTCATTCTCATTAAAAATGTAGTGTTTTGTAAATTGTTATTATAGAGTAGAAATCTGCTAGCTTACCTCTGTCTCCGTGTTTTCGAGATTTGTATTCCGATTGCGAAAATATATACAATTTCTTGTGTTTTCTCTAGAAAGAGACCACAAATGATCCAGCTAAAATATGGCGTCTCTTCACAGGATCTCAGAATTCGTTGACGTCAGAATACATGATTAGTATATTTTATCTTAATTTTTGCATTAATAATGAAGGACGGCCTACTCATAGGTAATTGCATTCGGTTTATACAGGCAAGAAATGATATGGGCTGTGTATCAGCCTGTTCTTATCAGTGGATACGTTTCGCATGCCAGTTATCAATGAAATATTAAAGCCGTTACCGCCACAGATGGTCATGATCAGGTGAATGGAATTGGATACAATTTTGCCAATATTCTGATCACCTTTTGGAAACAAAAGCTGAATCAGATCTTTGGATTGTATAATTTTCAATGTGTAAGCGGCATGGCGGTCATTGCGTGGCCATGGAGACAAAGGGCTTCTGAATTCTATTCTTGGAGACCGGTAATGACTCTAAATATTATGGCAGTTGTCACAAAACGACCGGGCTGCATTAATAACACATTGTAACCGACATGTGCTGCTTGCACGTGCCTTGTTCCGTTATATTGCCTATGGTCTTAAAAAATGTATAGAGCATGCTGGGTAACACTGAATCAATGAGGAATATATTTTTGTAAAAAATGATATTATGTTGTAATGAAGGTCCTCGTGAGTTTCGTTTGGGACTATCATATTTTCAAAAACTCCTCAATTGGGAAATGGGTGGCTCATCATCGAAGTGAAATACAGAGCAAAAAATGCAAAACACACGCATATACGTTACACAGTCGGGACGTAATGTAGAAATTATATTATTTCAATCAAAATATATTAAGAAAGAAATACAACAAAATATGTGATGTGAACAGTGGACCTGCTAAAATAGACCAAGCAGTTTGTTTATTTGTGAATTTTAAATGCCACTTTGTGAGTATAAAATAGTTTTTTCTTTTTCTTTTTTTTTCCTCTTTAATATCAGCGGTTATAGAAAATTAAAATGTGGTTTCATATACAGGACCGTATGTCAGTGCACCTTATTCATTTCCTTTTATTATTTTGCTTAAATGCTCTCATTGAATGTTCATCTTACTTACTTTACTTGGCCCAAGTGCAGAATGTAGAATATTATGTTATATATATATATATATATATATATATATATATATATATATATATATATATATATATATATATATATATATATATATATATATCTGTGTGTGTGTATGTGTGTTTGGTGTAGTAGTAGTAGTAGTAGTAGTAGTAGTAGTAGTAGTAGTAGTAGTAGTAGTAGTAGTAGTAGTAGTAGTAGTAGTAGTAGTAGTAGTAGTATAATTATTGCCAGCTTGTCTGTCTACAACAGAAGTAACGTTCACGCCCAACTTTGAGATGTGAAAAAGGCTATTTCCTGTGCCATCTGTCATATATGCATTTTGTGCTTCGCATTTCGTTGAGATTTTACTTAAACATTTTATAATATATTCTCAAATCGCATTGTTTCAGTGACAGTTTTCTGAGCTACGGTTAATACTTACTAGACTTATTCAAAAAAGCTGTTTTACCGGTGTTTGAGCCCGTCAAAATCAATAAGGTAAATATTGGCTTGTTGTGCTGACACCATAACCACCTGGTGGCAGCAGCTTCGCTATCAGCCCGATCAATAATTGTTCGTGAGGATTACATATTATACCGGTAGCCATAGTTACGAACGCAATACCATATAAGTCACGCGATCACACTTTCATACTGGGATGTTGCCCACTGGGATTGCGGTAGTATATCTTGTTTGCCATAAGATAAACACTATAGAATACAGCATCATTCTTATCAATTTTACGCACACAGACACACGCACACCTGTCTCCGGGAGTATGTTTACGCACACAGACACACGCACACCTGTGTCTAGGAGTATGCTTACGCACACAGACACACGCACACCTGTCTCTAGGAGTATGTTTACGCACACAGACACACACACACCTGTCTCTGGGAGTATGTGTACGCACACAGACACACGCACACCTGTCTCTAGGAGTATGTTTACGCACACAGACACACGCACACCTGTCTCTAGGAGTATGTTTGGTTATCTTTGTTGTGCGACGATTATGTTACATACTGATCTGCACACACCTTGCGTTGGACCGCCTGTCTTCCTCATTATTGATGTGAATACAAGTATTACCATCAGTTGACAAATAACTAAAGCGTACCCATCTTTTTCTCTGCTACGGCCAGGACACTCCAACAGGGATCTCAGTTAGAGATTCAGTTTACACGTACGCGCAGCAAATGCGTAAAAATGGATTTAATCATTTTTATGTCAAGAAACTACTAGAGAAATATATAAAGTGCCCAGAAGGTGGACGTGGTCCAAATGGAAACGCGTCGATCAGAGGTTAGAAACCAGTTACCTCATGTTGTAAATTGCTTCGTAACTCTGAAATGTGGAGGCAGTGAATGTAAATCTAACCAATACTTCATACGTAGTAAGGGGAGGGGTTTTTTTTCATCATCATCATCATCATCATCATCATCATCATCATCATCATCATCATCATCATCATCATCATCATCATCATCATCATCATCATCATCATCATCATCATCATTACTCTTTTCGTTTCGCTGTTGTTTTCCGGACAGTTCTGTTGCTCTCTTGTCTAAATCAAACAGAAGCTCTATAGTAACGGATTTGTAAACTGCACATCATGTATTGAAATGACAAACCCCATATTGATTTCCAAATAAAGTTGCAATCAGTGCTCATTCGAGCTATTTTCAATATTTGGGCAACAATCCGCGCGCAGACAGCAGGGATAATCATTTATCACATGTACAGTTGGTTAAAAGGTAAGGTCGGTATAATTTACCGTGCCTCGGTACGTTTTACTGACCAAGAATTTTGATAAAAAAAACTTGGGGATTAAAATAATGTATTGTGGGACAAGGCGCCCGTTTTGTAAACATGTTGGTAAGGACATAATTGTAGCTTCATCATTTTAATCACATCAAAGGAAGTGCTGAGGATACCGACCGATGTTACTACGAGAATTACTGACTGAGCATTTTACAGGACTTCTCTTTTGAATGAGGCTTTGTAAGAGGATAAATAGAATAAAACAGGAATTTACAGTATAAAAAACAAATACAAAGGAGGTAATAATATTGCTATTTGGGACTTTGACTGTGAGGGTTTTAGTGGGGTTCTCTTCAATGCAGGTTCGACTATATTTGGTATTGTGAGCTTATATCTGTCGAATCGTAATTGTATATCAGATTTCTCAAATTTTTAGACGTTGTATATTAAGCTCTAATGTGTTCAAATATGTTGTAAGTTAGCCCTACAAGGAAGTCGGTCGCATTTAAGTAACTCTCGTACATCGATATGCAGTATGTATAGTTGACTGAAATATGATATCAGCAATTGCAGCATTATCAGCATTATAGACAAAATTCAATCTGCACAAATGAAATTGCTCACTGATTACACTGATTTTGCTGATTTAATTTATGTCAGAGATCGGAGACAATTCCCCTTTTTCTCTTTCAGCGAGTTGCAGGACATTGTGGTGACACTGAAATATGATATCAGCAATTCCAGCATTATTAGCATTATAGACAAAATTCAAAACTGGGTTCTGTTTTTTTCTATCATTGTACTTTGTACGAATAAAGATATATATATATATATATATATATATATATATATATATATATATATTTACGGGTACCACAGTCGCATATGTAATTAATAATTTGCACCATATATATATATATATATATATATATATATATATATATATATATATATATATATATATATATATATATTTACGGGTACCACAGTCGCATATGTAATTAATAATTTGCACCGTATATATATATATATATATATATATATATATATATATATATATATATATATATATATATATATATATATATATATAATGGGACATTCTTCATGAACCACAAACAAGTCTCATTTTGTAGAATGTACGTGCATATCTGCTTGCATCTGAGCTTGTTGCCATAGTATAGCCAGGCTCGGACCTCAGATGCTACTGACAAAAGCCACACTGCATATGTATTTGCCTAACTTGATAAGTAACGTCCAATTTCGTAATCAACTCATATTATATATATATATATATATATATATATATATATATATATATATATATATATATATATATATATATATATATATATATATATATATGTGTGTGTGTATATATATACATATTTATATATATACACATATATATGAGAACAATTGCCTCTCATTTGGTAATGTTTGACAACATACTTCATGTCAAATACAGAATGCTGCATTTGATTTTGTAATTCATCATATATAAAATATGTATGGTGATCTATTTCATTGACCGACTGTATCGACGTTTCATGGGTTGACGCTGGCTGCAGGTTTTGCAGTCAAGTGTTCGGTCAAGTGTTCAGTCAGTGGTTTCGTTGGTGAACACGTAATACCCTGCCCAGTTGCAGGCCAATTGCAGACGTCAGTGTTAAGTCGGTGTTGAGTTAACTCTGGATTCAACCTGGGATTGAATTTTTTTCCACTTGCACACGTCAGGTGTGTTAACCGATGCTGAAACCAGAGTTAACACTGAACCTGATTCCGCTTGGTTGAAGACCATGGTTATAAAGTGTGATTCACCAAAGAGACCTTATAACAGTTGGTTATTTTTTTTTTTTTTTTTTTTTTTGTTTGTTTGTTTGTTTTTGTTTGTTTGTTTTTCTATTACATAAGAGAACTTTGTATGATAGAGTTCTAGTCACTGTGAAGCTAAATGTGAAGTCAGTGATGAAATAGGTGGTGATCGAAATGGCTGCTATCTGGACTGAATAGATGACACTGAAATGCTGGAAAGACTTTTGCGGAAGACAAGAATACTGCAGGATAGAAGTAATCCGTTTGACAAATACGATGATGACGGATTTCTCTTCCGTTTTCGCTGTGCAAAACAAGCCGTTATAGACATTCTACGGTTGATAGACAGACAGCTGCAACATGTGAGGAAAAAGGAATGTTCTATATCCCCAGTTTTCCAGCTTTTGATGTCACTGCAGTTGTATGGAGGTGGTGATGCTGATTTATTTAGAGTACATCATTGTTAGCACGCTGATGGAAGAATTGCAGTAGAGCACTATATAGCTTCATTGTACAGACAGCATATCTTTTTCCCCACAGAACCAAGATGCTAGGAGAGTTCAGGAATCATTTTGTTGTCCTTTTATTTTTTACATTATTTCATGCAAAAGATATATATATATATATATATATATATATATATATATATATATATATATATATATATATATATATATATATATATATATATATATATATATATTATATTATATATATATATATATATATATATATTATATTATATATATATACATATATAAACACATGTACGTACATACATACACACAACAGAAATTACGTGTCATTAAAATCAATTGTGCACAACGTAAAGGAAAAGCACCTTTGTTGGGCGCTGCCCACGCTATTAAACTGCGCTTGCGTATGTTTTGCGATGGCTGACGAATACTTGTTCTCCCACGAACCGCACTGTACAATGAGTATACGATATTACGAATTTGTCGTATTTTCATGGTCAGTTTCCAATCCAAAATTCTTGGTATCTCTTGAGTCTGAGCGGACCAGGTACAATCATGTCGAATGGTTTCTTTCTTGCATTACATATACGTGTTTGACTTGGCAGGTTTGGTGGGGGTTTTTTTGGTTTTGGTTTTTTTTTTTTTTTTTTTGGTTTTTTTTTTTTTTTTTTTTTTTGTTTTTTTTTGGGGGGGTTGTTTTGTTTTTTTGTTTTTTTTTTTGTTTTTTTGCTTTTTTTTGGGGGGGGGGGTTGGGTTTTTGGTTTTTTGTTTTGTTTTTGTATTTGTTTTTTGTTTTGACATGACTTGTCGCCGGGAAAAATGTTTGGGACGTCACATTTTCCTGTACGTAAATATAGTCTAAATAGTGTAACTCTTATATTTATGTCAAAAAGAATATCAAAATCTGGTTCTCAAGTGCATTATCCACATGTATTATCACATTTTATTGCACTGGTATGAATAGGTCCCATATGAATTCAAGACATAGATGTGGCTTGCAGTCCCTGGTAACTTCTTATGATAAAGTTTATTGCTCCCAATATGTTTTCAGGTTTCTGAGGATAAGATTTGCAAATATTGCCATAGGTTGGAAGTTTTTCGATTCATTAATTGGAGATTTATGCATCGTCGACAAAATACATGCTGGTTATACTCTTATGCGGTATAAAAGACATACTTATAATATATCAGTGGCAAAATTACACAGTGCTGATTCATTATGAAGTTTATATGCAACTTAAACTCAAGGGTATTAATTGCACTAAGAACTGAGGTATAAATATGGACGTTATATATTTACGTAGTCAAACATAAAGGTGAATATGAAGTAAGTTTCAAAAGTAATGTAATATTAATTATATCCAATTTGCAGTTGCTATCAGCTACTTGGCTATCAGCTACTTAGCTATTCAGCCCCAGCTATTTGGGCTACAGCTGACTGTATAGGAGTTAAGTGACATAAAAGTGAAAATTGGAGAGGCGCGCGGTGTGTGTCCGTCAACGTGTAAAGTATGCAATATCTAGCTGTATTACTATGGAATAAATCATCATACCTACAGATCTGTTCTTGCGTATTCATTCAGCCCCGAGACACCATGTCCGACACTTCGTTGGATAGGCCGTCATGACTTACAAAAGTTTGCTATGCCGATGTGAGCGCTGAAGACAACTTCAAACAATTTAACTGTTGTTCTAGTATAAAGTACAGACACTGTGCCCTTCGCTTGTGTCCCTTAAGGTAACAAGAGGTCTCACGATAGTCATCCCCACAGTCAACTAATGGCTCTATAAGCCCCGAACCTTTGGACACAGAAAAGCTCATCTCAACATATCAGTTTTTGCAGGTAAGGATTTGTCACCCAACATACTGTTTTAACATGCTACTATGCCCCTTACTTTTGATAATTATGTCTGTGTGCCAACACAGATATATTGTTTTTTTTCTTCCATTCTTTCTTTTTTCTCTGTCCTTCTCTTTCTTTCTTTCTTTCTTTCTTTCTTTCTTTCTTTCTTTCTTTCTTTCTTTCTTTCTTTCTCTTTCACTTTCTCTTTCTTTCCTTCTTTTCTTTCTTACTTTCTTTCCTTCCTCCTTTCTTTCAAGGCAAATTTTTCAGATATTTCTTTTGAAAAAGTTTTATTATAGATAGAAAATCCAAACTTGACATAATCATACCTTACACATGGAGTCTTGAATTTTTGTAAAGAGATTCAACAGTTTTGAAAACTTTGAAATTAGAGCCATTTGAAAATTTAAATCTTATATATCTCCAAAACTAATATAGGTACAGGTAACCAATCCAACTTCAATTAATATGTTTGTAACACTGCACATTTTGGTAATGTATATGTGACCTCTAAAGGTCAAAGGTCAAAGGTCAAGGTCATGTTGCCTTTTGAAATTTTCTCTTAGCCATAACTGGGTCAATTGATAACCCATTTTGATCATATTTGGCTCAAATTGTAGATATTGCAGCATTGCATATTTTTGTACTTTACATGTGATCTCTAAAGGTCAACGGTCAAGGTCATTTGGACCTTTCAAGTTTTCATCCAGCCATAACTCTGCCAACTTTCTTCCAATTCAAACCATGTTGGACACAAATTGTAGGTATCGCAACACTGCCTATTTTTTTTTTTTTTTTTTATAAATTTACGTGTGACCTCTAAAGGTCAAAGGTCAATGTCATTTTGCCATTTGAAATTTTCTTTTTAGCCATAACTTTGTCAATTTTTATCCGATTTTGATCATGTTGGGGTCAAATTGTCGATACTGCAACCCTGCACATTTTTGTATTCACATGTGAAATCTAAAGTTGAAGGACCAAGGTCATCTGGAACTTTTGTATTTTCATTCAGCTAAGACTCAGCCATCCATTTCTAATCAGGTTGGACTGAAATTTGAGGCATTGCAACACTGTACATTTTTGTAATTTACATGTGACCTCTAAAGAGTAAAATTCAAGGTCATTTTAGCCTTTGAATTTTCATCTTGCCCTAACTTGATCAATTTTCACCCGATTTCAGTCATTTTGGGCTCAAATTGTAGATATTGCAACACTGCACATTTCTGTGACCTGTAAAGATCAAAGGTGAAGGTCATTTGGATTCTTTAAATTTTCGTCTAGCCATTAGCTTAATGGTATGTGAAGTATCAAAGGACAAAAGTTGTAACATTTAACAGTTTCAACTTTTGAAGGCACACAGACAGATTTGCTTTCTAGCAAGTATTTTTTCTAGTTTTAATTGTTTCTGTAAGAGAGACTCAAGCAGATAACACTCCAATTTTCTTTGGTGTGAAAGGATCAGGCGATCAAAATGAATGCATGGCAATGGCTATGAAAAAATATGCAAGTTATCAGAAAAAAAAATAGAATCACTGTAGATGAGTATCACTTTGTTTTAAAATACACAGTTTTCCTGGACTGGCTGCAGTCTCGTTTGCCAAAGGATATTAAAAATACTAAGATAAACTAGAAAAGAAGATTTGATGCAACGCAAATCTGTCTGTGTGCCGTCAAAAGTTGCAAATATGACTAGATGAACATTTTGAACTCTAAATGATTTTGACCCTTAGAGGTTACATAAAAGTAACAAAAATGTGCAGTGTTTCAATACCTACAGTTTGAGTTCAACATGATTAAAATTGGATGAAATTGCCCAATTTATGGCTGAATGAAACTTAAAAGGTCCAAATGACCTTGACGTTTGACCTTTAAGGGTTACATGTAAATAAAAATAATGTGCAGTGTCACAATATTAACAATTTGAGCCCAGCATGGTCAAAAATGGATTAAAATTAACCGAGTTGTGACGAGAAGAAAACTTCAAAGGTCCAATCGTCCTTGACCTTTGACCTTTAGGTTAATTACAGAAAAAACCTTAGATATGATCTTTGACCCGGACATGACCTTTGACCTTGGCATGACCTTTGACATTGGCATGACCTTTGACCTTGACATTACCTTTGACCTTGAAATGACGTTTGACCTTTGGCATGACCTTTCACCTCGACATGATCTAAAATTGAAAGATATTCAAGATTTAAAATTCCAAATGCCCATTATTTGCACAATCTTCAACATATTTTTCCCCAATATTAAAAGGCTCAAATTCATGTACAGACCTATAATCATGCCAAGTTTGAAGTTTCTTAGTGTAATAGTTTTCGTAAAAACTGACGCGAGCAAAATGTGGTGGTAAAGAAGAATGAAAGAAGAAACGGACAGAAAGAAATAAAGATCTCTTGGAAAAACACAAACACAGACATAAATACGAATGAAAATGAAAATCACGACATACGATTGACGCTTGGTTTGCCAGCGAAGCCGGCGACTAATCGATGCGAAACCAGTGTCGCTGTCTTCGCCAGGTCATTGGTTACAGACTACACCGGCTCACCAATCGTATTTCATTATTTTCATAAATCCTTATTGCGAACGAGATTGCAGCCAATCTGAAGTTTTACATCAGTACATTTTACCATGTCTGTGGATTTTCCAGCTGCAGATCTCTTTGTTTACTCACTGCTACACCCTCACCGGGTCTACGTTCTTCAGTTGTAAATTATTATTTTGTTAAAGTATTAATATATGAAATTAAACTTGCAGCAAAACTGTTTAATCATAGCCACTTTGTACTTAATTCTCGGATCTAAAAGTAAGTCAAGAATGCTCTATATGTTTTCATTATCTTAATCAGGAGAACCTGGGAAAAACAGGCATTGTTGTCAAGTAAATTACTTCAAATAATTATCTGGTAATTAGTTACTGTTCACAGAAAGTCCAAAGAAAGAAAATTGTCCATGCTGGCGAAAGAAATGTGCTCTTGAATGTTTTTGCTGCGTTTCAGATTGTGTCTGCCAGGTTCTAATTCAAACATGCAGACGTGAGAATATAGTTTTGCATCTCCAGAAATGATGCATGCCAGACACTGATGGGCGAAGCCAGTGCTGCCACCAGGGACCATATTTGAAACCAAATGTGATGTGATGTAAGGCACAAGCCGACAGGTTAGTCACACTATTTGCGATATTTGGATGACCCCCAAGGCTACCTGTACACCTGAATATTGGGACAAAACCTAGTACCAGTGGGATTCAGGACGGAAATGAGTATATAATGGATTTAACAGACGGTATAAGGTGTGGTTCATTGTACTGATGACTGAACACAAAAATTTAGAGAAATTTGAAATCTGTGCTATCATCAAACATCAGCGAATATCAACACAAGAAAGACCTGCCAGGGAAGGAAATTTATGATGACTCAGGAAAAAACTTAAAGAACAAAGATGTCCTCATATGTCACCATGAAACTCCGGGTTGCAGTATTTAAGTATGGTTATTCAACCATATGAGAAAAGAAAATGTACATGTAACTGTGAGAAAGTCTGTATAAACCTGTATATTCGTGGATGCAAGTCTTCGGTCATATAATCACTTATATCTCAAAAAAAAAACAGCATTAGCATTTCATTCCGCTGTCGTCTTCTAAATGAACTAAGCCAGACAATGCTGTGTATCTTGCTCAGAAAGAGAGCGAAATGTTCTGCCCATATAAGAGACATATGCCATACGTCACAAATTTATTTCAGGCCTACTACGTGGCCTCTTGGCCGTCAACACAATTTATTTAAAAGCTTAAGAAAAACATATATTAGACTTGTTAAGGGCAGAAAAGGGGCGACCACTGCATTCGAGAGTGCCAAATTACCACTTGGCACAAGTCTTCCCTGGGGCAAAATTAAACAAGAATATCCAAAACGACACTCTCTTCTAATGCTTAAAGTCATCTTAGCAGCATAAATGATGCAAATTAACACCTGAAGGAAAGGACTGCCTAACATTGCAACCAAGTACCAAAAATATATGTGAATTGTTGCAACTAACTAATTTAAGGTTAAGAAATGCATTTGTGAAGTAATTTTGATACTTAGCGGCCATTTTGACGTTGCAAATTAAAGGTACTTGCTGGTTAGTGTCTTTTCTTCAGGTTTTTTGAGTAACATTAGAACCGTTTCTCGTAATTACGAGCTTTTATTTCGTAATAACGAGATTTTAACTCGTAATAACGAGAAAAGTATCGAGATTTTATCCCATAATTGGGAGGTTTAATCTCATAATTTCGAGATTTGATCTCGTAATTACAAGATTTGTCTCGTATTTAGAGATTTTATGTTGTCATTACGAGATTTAATCTCGTAATTTCGAGATTTTATGTGGTAGTTACGATATTTTATGTCGTTATTACGATATTTTATTACGATAAACTTTCGTTGCGAGATTTTAAACCAGAAATTACGAGATAAGAAAAAAATTTGGTTGGCACCATTGAGCCGCCATAGCTACACGAGGGGGGACTTGGAAAATTTCAATGTTGAATATGTATCTTCAAAACTATCGTGCACAGATATGCCATTCCGACTTCACATGCTAGGTTTGTTCCACATCCTCATCAGTTTTGTCCACAGCTAAGCATTCAGACACCACTAGCTGAAGTTTTTCAATACATGACCAAATCTTGTTTGTTTGCTGACGCTTGACATACTGTTTCATTCAGAATTCTTTCTTTTTGTCTGACATTTCCTTTTTACCAACAGAGTTTTCATGCCAAGAACCTTATTTTGCTGCAGCTTTTTCTAAATTTTCTTGTTTTCGGTCATGTACCTTTTCCAACTTTGAATTTAAATGTAAAATGCAACATTTTCCTCTCTGGGCACACTGACAGATTTCCTTTGATGCAAATCTTCTTTTCTGGTTTTCTGCTGTGTCTATTACATCGTATACTTGTTATAGTTAACCTCTAGATACGATCCATGTGGTCACCTTCATACCAGGACATCATTTCTGCTCCGCCACCCAGTGGTTTCGTGAAATTGCTTCCCACTGCGCAATTTCTACCTCTGAAATCTTAACTGCACGTTGTTCTCCCTTATCGCTGAACCAGAGAGTACTCGCATGCACGAGTAGATCCCATTATCAAACTGCATTTACAAGTCCAGCGTTATACCTCAACAAAATAACATGTATTGATAAAGTACAGTTGAAATAAAGGTCATTCAGTAAAAGTTTTCGTCATGGAATTTTTGCACTGAACGATTAAAACATTATGCCTGAATATCTTCACAAATCTTCTCTGAAACTGCTGGCCCAAATGCTTTAAAATCATGCAGGGGCAGTCTGGCACCCCCACCCCCGACCTTAACTTGTTCTTCAGGTGGTGTTGCCGTTTTGTTTTCCTTTTAATCATGATTATTTGCGCTGTCGTGATTTTGCGTCTTCTTCAAAACTAAATTAGTGGCTGGGCCATCTTCAAGCATAGATGGATTGCGCCTACGGAAAAAAAATCCCATAAGAAGGGACTGCTGCCAATTCATATTTTGTTATGAATTTTTAACTTATGTCACGTACAGCAAGTGAAAACATTACGATTGATTATTGCAAATTGGCGTGTTCATCGGTACGATGATGTATGCCAAGGCTAATGCACATATGCAGGCTGTAAAATCTTTGATCTGCGACTGACGTCCGTGAAGCTTCACACCCTTGAATCAGAACCCATGGGTATGTCATGTAGCTAAATGAGGTCGGTAGAACAACTGTCTCGGTCACAGTGATACATGCACATAATGTTCATCTCGAAGCTGTAGCTTCTTGTTTACTGTGTTTTACGAAACTTCAGAGAGGTCTATGAAAATGTGTTTCCCCGTGTGCTGTAAAGTAGTGGAATAATTTACAAACCGACATAAAGAAAAGCGAATCGCTACAAGAATTCCAATCCAAATTAAATAGAAATAAAATAAAACCCAATTCTATTCTGGCAACAGAAGAGAACTATTGTTCTAGCCAATTACGTGTGTGCTCGAGCTCTTGCAATTCCAACTTGTATGAAATCGGAGTACTTTCAACTTCATCTTGTGCTTGTGGTTTTGGCAGCCAAGATACCTTTCATCACTTTTTGGAGTGCCCATTTTACTTAGTTTAACAAAATTCATTACAAAATATAGTTTTCCCCATACTTGAGCTATTGTTAAACGTTGCTAATGAGCATGTTAATTCGTTGAAGTTCCACACAAATCGAAATTGATAATGCTATCATTAAATTTGTTTGTGATGCAAAGGGATTCATTTAATATAATATCATGAAGATGATGTTGACCAACGGGCCGTAGGGACCTCACACCCACTCTGAGACTAAGACTTCCGGCAAATTAGTCTCAAATCCTTTTGTGTGTGTGTGTGTGTGTGTGTGTGTGTTCATCTTTATGTGTCTACTTTTACTTTTTTTTTTTTTTTTAACGGCCAGAAGAGTTCATATAGTCTTTGCCTTCTTCTCCAACCGCATTGGCAGTAAAATATGTTTAAACCAACACATCACTATGCTGAATTAAAGAAGGTTACTAGGACAAGTATTTGGGTCAAAATGACGTATCCAAGCACTCAGCATCTGTATGTTGTAATTCCCCTTGTGCTTCGATATTGTGTCATGAAACTTTCCACGTACATATATCAGGCTTCTAAAAATGTCATGGTAAGCTTGGGTCACCAGGTCTTGTACTGTGGTCACATTGAGCTCTTCATCTCTACTATATAACTTCCTTCTCCTTTAATGTTCTTTCTTGAAACCCCATACAATCATGTATAAGGACTAACATATATATATATATGTGTGTGTGTGTATGTGTGTATGTATGTATGTATGTATGTATGTAAGTGTGTGTGTGTGTGTGTGTGTGTGTGTGTGTGTGTGTGTGTGTTATCCATTTCGCGTTGCTGTCCGTTTTAGTACTAATGATGTACTCAGATTACAACGCGCAACGTTATGCTTCTAGTATGTCAAGGTTAGTTTTCTTTACTTTTGGCACACTGCCTTAAAAAGTGTTTTACGAGTCAAAACTGTCATCTGATCGATATGTTGCATCCGTCAGTGAAAATAAACAAGTATTCCCAATAACGTCAACAAGATGTCTGTTCCTGCATCTATTGCTAATTGTGACCATTGTACTGTAACTGGTGAGCTCACCTTTCGGATAAAAAGGATATGCCATTTGATAGACTCATCTGGCAATATTCCAAAACTGATTTTGAAGAATTTCATAGTGAATTAAGTAAAGCTGACTGGGATATTTGTTTTGAAACTGATGATGTAAATATAGCTTGCAATCGATGGACGAACACATTTTTTAATATTGCCAGGGAAATTTTTCCGATAAACGGTTACTATCAGACAAGGTGACGCCCCATGGTATACTTTAATTAGCGTCAACAAATCCGAAACATTTTTGGCGTACATAAAACACCCAGAAAGACTGGA